>WMED01022866.1:919-11576 GCA_019650415.1 Pipa parva | reverse complement strand
TGCGAAGTGAGCCGAAGGATTCGGAGCTCACTTCGCTCAATGGTGAATTCCCCCCTCAAACTGTAACAATTTTGGCAGGCTTTTATCAAGAAGCCTTAAATCACGGCAGCCAATTAACTACATTAGCAAGGAATTGTCTTCCACCAAAATTAATTTACAAACAATTATTATCATTTTTACAACTATTCTATAGAGGCAATACTGGTGACCACAATGCCACATTGTTCTTTCTTATGTTATTCCATATATATTGCCAGGGTGCATATATGTATGTATGTATGTATATGTATATATGTATGTATATTTTTATTTATAAAGCGCAACAAGGTTACGCAGTGCTGTACAATCCAGTAATAATACAGACAAGGGTAAAGTGCGGAACAAATAACAAGTGAAATAAAATACATTCATATAATCAAGAAAATACATCACTCTAAGTGGCAGGTCAAGATTGAAACAAGTGGATAGAGGTCCCTGTCCCACAGAGCTTACAATCTAAGTAGGAAGAAGACTTGCATAAACAGATAGGAGGGTAACAAGTGCAGTAGGATAAAGTAACAGTTCATTTGGCTATAGGTGCTAATTAAATAAGAAAATAAATTTAGATTTTGAATATAATTGCATAAATATTAAGATCGACATGAAAACCAGTGCTAATACTCCAAGAGGTAAGATTTTAATTTAGATTTGAAGATATCAATGGATTGCTCTTGGCAGAGGTAGAGGGGTAGAGAATTCCAAAGATAAGAGGCAGCAAGAGAGAAGGGTTTAAGATGAGAACGGGCAGTCTTGGTGAGGGGTTCATTATTATTGTCATTACTATAGAAAAAATGATGGTGGAATTATCTCCTTTAAACAGATCTTTGTGAAGATGACATCCCCATGCTACAATACACCTATTTATGGTGAACTTTCTACAATACACCCCACTACTATTTGCCTGACAACGGTCAGAATTTAACTACAGGTGAATTGAGACAAATATTTCTGAAATCATTTCGCCATGAAAATTCACTCTTTGACTCCTTATTCCCACTGCAATAGTCAACAAAAGTAGCCAACTCATAATATAAATGTGTAAAAACAGGGAATTTGTGGCGACAAACAAAAATAAGCATTTTGTGTTATCATTTTCATTTTTTTTTTTAATCCATATGACTTTTTAATATTTGATTTTTGACAAATGGAAAATAACGAGAAAGGAAAAAAAACTGGAGGTGAAAAAATAAATGGCCAAAAAAAAGGTGCAAATGTACAAAGTGGCACTTTGATAAATATGGCACAATATTGTGCGGAAACCCTGGCTGTTAGCCTTGGAAGTGTCTCTTTACAATTCCCAATCTTTTTTTTATTCTGTGCTTCACACAGCTTGAGCAATGTTACAGAAAAGCATGAATGTGTAGAAATAATCACTGTCTTCTTTTCATCTAAAACAGATCCCCCCCAGCCATTATACAACTGAAGGAGGACTTAAATGCTCCATGTGTTAGCTGTGCAACACTCCCATTAACTAAAACTGCTGAAAGATTTATCCCAGTTATGAAATACATTTGACAGGGAGCTAAAGGAAAAGGCTTTACATCATCTGCTGTAAGTTGCACAGTACAGACAAGAGATTATATAGTTGTTTTTTTTTATTAATGACAGTTAATAATATATATTATCTATTTGGTACATTTAATAGCATCTGATAAATCCAATCACTGGATAAAAAGTACACTGTGTTATATCCCAGCCAACCCAGAGGGCAGGGAAAGCACATCTGTATGCAGAGTCTACCTGTGAATCTTTTCCCACCTACATTGCCTTGACTGCTTATTTGCCTTGAGGTCATTCCATTCATTCACTTGATAGTAAAACTGTGGTGATGACGTCACAAGCATCAGGAAAGCAGCACTGATTGAAGTCTATCAGTCCTCGCCCCTGTTGCCCTATTGAAGCGCTGTTAGAGGCAAGTGTCTGCACATGTTCAGCCGCACACACCAATCTGTCACCAGGGAAGGGAAAAGTACAATTCTGCCTGTGATGATCGCACACAGAGATTGGGGGGACTTCAGTCTAGCCAGACGCTGCAAAGAAGCAACCTTGGAAAGCGACGAAGAGTGGATGAGAAGGATAAAGTTCATTCTTAGGCTGTGATTAGATGGGGGGAGGAGTGAGGTTGTGCAGAGAAGAGGAGGTGTGCACAGGGGAATAGAGGGCATGGAGAATGAATGTGAATGAATGGAGCAGATAACAGAGGTTGGTTTGGAAGGGGTAAGGAAGGGGCATGTATGTATCAAGGAGGCAGGGGAAAGTGGTATGACTAAGGGGGTAGGCGTATGAATGGGGAGGTGATGCAGAGTGAGAGAGAGTGGGAGCAGTAGAAGTCACATTCATGAGCAGGGTGCAGTGGAAGTGGGGGGTGAGATGAGCGCATGGGGGTGTACAGTGGATGCAATCTGGTCACAGGCAAGAAAGGGACTGCTGCCAGGTAAATGCAGTTTTAGGGAATATGTGTAGAGTTTCTGCTAAAAGTCCGTGGCTTGGTAGAGACCAAACCTCTCCCAGATGTAGAGATTGCAATGAGTTTGGAGGTGGGCAGCTTTAGAAAGGGACACCAGTGGGGGGAGGCCAGAAGGAGAGTAGATGCAGGCGCTCGGATCTCCTGCCAGAATGTTTGCAGAACTGAACCAGACCAACTGCAGTAGCTGTAGCTGCTCGCCTGGGAAGCGGATCTTCACCGTCAGCTTCATGGTCCTGCTGATCCTGGCCATCCTGCTGGGCAACTCAGTCATTTTGGCAGTGTTCCTCGCCAGCAAACAGCTGCGCACCCCACAAGGTTACCTGAAGACCTCCTTAGCTGTGGCGGACCTAGCTCTGGGCGTCCTGGTGGTTCCCTTCTCAGTCTATGGGGAGATGACCTTGCTCTTGGCCAACGCCTCCAGCTCAGAAGGAGCTGATGAGGTGCTCGCCCTGGGCTCCTGGCACCCATGTTATCTAATAGGTCCTGTGTTCGCTGGTTGCACCCTGGTGTCCATTAGCACCATATTTCTGCTCACCCTGGAGAGGAGCATAGCAATCCTCAAGCCCCTTCACAAGGAATCGGTGATCACCAGGAGGAGGACACTGCTTCTCATTTTCCTTTCCTGGATGGCCAGCTTCTTCCTGGCCATGAGCCCTATGATATTCAGCAATGGGGGCATAGTTGTGGAGTATAATCGCTGCAGTAGGATGTGTAATTATGCTCCTGCCCCTGCTTCCCCTTCCCATGTGTGGCAGATACTCCTGCTCTTCCCTGCCTTTGACTTCAGCCTACTTGGTGGGACTCTGATCATCAATGCTCTTTCCCTCACCACCATACACCAGTACAGTCGCAGGAGAAAGCAGTTGTCTGGGACAGACCAGGACCAGCTCAATGTTTCTTTCTCTGACATAAAAGCAGCCAAGACCATAGGGACCTTGACTATTGCTTTCACAGCCTCCTTTACCCCCATCGCTGTGTTTGTTGTTGGGGACGTGTTGGGATACCAGTGGTGCACCTTTTCATTTTTTGCCTTTTGGATCCTAACCAGCAATAGCTGCTGTAATGTCCTCATCTACAGTGTTTGTGATCAGCGCTTCCGAGAGGGGGCGCGCCAGCTCTTTGTGGCCCTGCGTGACTATTGCTGCTGTAGGAGATCGCCATGCTGAAACCTACTAAGGGGACTGGTAGTGGTTTGATTTAAACAGTTGTTTTAGGATAACCAATTGGCAGGGGTTTGAGCATGTAAGGGTTGCTGGTGAAATGACTTAACTTGCCAAAATCACTGGGAATTTGAAAAGCTTATTGAAGGAAAAAAAGCAACCTATTTCCCATCTCAGTTTCTGCCAAGGTGCCTGACTTACAGGTTCATTTTTTTATTTATAAGCTAAAAAAAAAATCTATTTATATACCTTGTACTTATCTTGAGCAAATGCTAAACATTGTCTTTGAGAATAATGTAAATGAAAAGGGTCCTAAAGTACAACCTGCACTCAAAATATTCCAGTGCACCAAGAATCAATAAATTGTTCCATTGGTTTCTGATTTCGTGATCTGAAAAATTGTTGATGAATGGACCTTCTCAGACCTGTTCCATTAATATAGGGCTCTGAAGATTCCAGATGGAACGTGCACAGCAGCAGCACCTGTGCTGGGAATCAATGGCACATCACTCATGTCCTGAGCAACTGGTGCTACTGTGTGTCTGTATTCATTAAGCATTTAATGCAGGTGGATCACCATATAGGTTTGAGATCATAGTATTAATTCAGAGGTTAACTACTGTGCATCTCACAGCATGGGCTGAATTGGTCTGTTTGTTTTTTTTAACTTTGTGTTAGTCTTGTTACATTCAGTGATGCTCTGCATTTTGTACTGACATTTACAACATTGGGACATCTAAACTGTGTATAATGATAAGACTGCAATAAATCAGGAATTGCTACATAAGTTAGAACGAAGATGTCATTTAATGATTCCCCTTTTACTCAAAAAGATGTTCAGCAGCAGTGCAAATATTTTTTCTATTAGAGGTGCCACCTAAGCATATACACAAGAGATGGTTAGAGCTCTGCTTAGAAGTACCAGTAACAGCCAGAAAATTCCACTTGCATTGGCATGGCAGCTATTGAAATACTGCACTTGTAAAAATGTTATCTTTGAAGTCCAGTTCTTTATTTTGTTTGCTTTCTGTTTTATCTCTACTGATAGCAGCCATGTTTAGTGTATTTGTTAAAGAATCAGTAACATCTAAAAAATATATATATATTGATTGGAATGGCAGTTATTTATCTACAGCACTTGCAGAAATGTTATCTTTCAGGTTAAATTACTAAATTTAATTATCTGTCTGTTTTCATCTTTACTGATAGCGGCCATCTTGTTAAAACAGACCCAACCCAGTCCCGTTTGTGACATGTTCAGAAAGTGCATCCAAAACTCCAATTTATAAAGCTAAATAGCTTAATAATATACGTTGAACATACAATTTAGATGTTTTGGAAGCAGAGATGAATTTATATATACTGTTAATGCATTTGAGAAATTTTCATTTTTGGTGTGTTACTGTTCTTTTAAACAGACATGCCTGCTTTCTGTGGTGCTTTAGATAATACATATTTAAGAAGTGTACCCGAAAGCTTAATTTTTATACTTATCTATCATATTTTATACACACTGTTTAGAATTTTTTTGGTGTTGCTGTTCTGCTAATCCAGTGGTTCTCAACCTGTGGGTCGAATGACGATTTGCCAGGGGTCGCCTAAGACCATCAGAAATATAAGGTTTGAATGGGGTCCCCTAATAATAATTCATGAATGGGGGTCGCCAAATCACAGGGAATTGTACTAGAGGGTAACGGCAATAAAAAGGTTGAGAACCACTGTGCTAATCCATTCCTTGAACTAAGATAAAATGATACAATAGCAAAAATTCAAATCCATAAGGTGAAGGTAGGGCTCAAAATTTGTAGGTTGTATCAAATACTATACCTGGATGCACAGCTGGTCAAATGGGAACAAAGGGGTGGTTCGTCTGTGTCCTGCCACTTTCTCATGAACAGAAGTTACACCTCTGCTTTTTGGATTTTTGTTTAAAAGCTATCTATGTAGAAGAAACCATGGAAATGCTTTCCCTCTTATGACGGCTGTCATCATAATAAACAAATGAGTCTTTATGCTCAGTATATATCAGCTATACTAGCAGTAATATTTTAACACCCTTCCCTCTCCTAAAAATAACCAGCTAAAAAGAAATGTGTATAGAATGTGGAAATCTTTATTTTCTATTTATATTTCTAATCATCCCCTTTTCTGTGCCCCTCCGAATCTTCCCCCCAAAAAATAGCAGTCTGATGGAAAGTCAAAGAATATTTTTCAATATTTCTTATCCCAAAGTAAACATTTTTCTTATATGTTCTTTTTATTATCCAGCTATTACCTTAATAACTATTTTCCTGCAATTATCTTCATGTGTTATGAAACAATTGCATTTTCTGTAACACTTAAAGATTGTTACATTGTTGCAACTTGTTCTGTGGAATAAAAGCAAGCTCTCCTCTAAAGGGGGTTATTCACTAAAGTCCGAATTGTTGCATATAGGTGCGAATTCGCCAAATAAAGACAGTCGCAATAGGTTGCTACTGTCGCAGTCGCGTCTTTATAATGAGAATATTTTATTATGGGAAAATTGTTACAATCTTTACATTAAAAAATTGTCGTGACTTTACAATGGGGAAATTGTAGTGGATTTTCTATGGGAATCCGCTGTTTGTGAATTTGCCAGTCGAATTTGCACCTTAGTGAATAATCCCCTTAATGTATGGGAGAATATACATTTGATTATTAGAGTCCAGAGCTAGGGATGTGGGAGGAGCAAAAACATAGTTATAGAAGCTCTTAGTTAAAATAAAGAGAGGTATGTGAATATCTAGAGAATGTTAAATTGCACTGGCACAGGGCTATGTTCATTTAAATGTGTATAATGGGTCCTATAAAAGCAGAAGGGATGATGTCCAGGGTTTATTGTCCCTTTAAAATACAAAACTGAATAAATGCAAGCTAATTGCCTCAAACTCCAGAATGATAAATAAATAACAATAACCAAATACAGTACATTTAACTGTAAAAAAAAGTAACATTTCATTAATTCCTTACCATAAATAATGAGAATCAACTGTGGGTATAAAACATGAGAATGCATGCAGGTGCCATTTCAGGAAATAATTGTGCCTTTAGGTGGTCTTCATTGTTTCTCATGGTAAATGTTTCACATCAGTTCTCCAAAGTTTTAACTGTGATGCCCATGAAATGCCATATATGACATTAGCCTTAGGTCAAGGCTACAAGCAAGCAGTTTGAAAAGGTTACTCTCCCCACCCTTAAATAGAATTGGATGCAGTCTCTCCTGGCTTCTTCTCCCAAGCCAACAAGGGGGAATCCCAAATAATAATATGAATAGGAAAAGCACCAAAGTAATTTTTAGTGTGGACAAATTTTAATGTTAGGACCCAGAATGCACAGCATTTTTTGACTCCTCCCGTTTATCAGGTGTAGTTCAAGACCCCACTATGTATGTGAAAACATTCCTGAAACTGCCTGACCTAAGCTCCAATTATACTTACCTGTACCACTACTTATGACTGCTTATTAACTTTTCACTGTGTATTTTACCATGAGAAAATAGGCCTGCAGGCACTCTCTCATAGGAAACCGCCAGGTGGAAAAACTAGAATTGTGGTCAGTGCTACAGTGGGGACCATATCCAAAACCTTCAAATAATACCACTGGGTATCTTTACATTGCACTGTGCATTTCTATTTTCCTTACTGATTCATCACTCTGTCAGTGGATGGTTAAAATATGGAATCGGTACCTAAGTGAGATGGGAAGTCAGTATATGATGCAGGCGCTGTGTAATACTGTAAATAAATACAAATTGGCCTTACCAGCACTTGTTTGTGGTTTAACAACCACTAATCTACAGAATACTTTCATCATTTCAAAATGTATCACAGAAAAATACATATATTTTTTTCATATTGTTCATGTGTTTAATAGCTCCTGAAATCTCCCTTCTCACATGGTTATTATTCAGTGCTGAACATGGATAGACATCCTGCTGTGAAGTAGTCTCCGGCACTCCCGTGTTAAAATCAATGATTTTAATAAGGCATCGTTAAAAACAGGATTCAAAAGTAACAAAAAGTGTTTCAAAATTATAAGAGGCACCCCCTAATGCGTTTCACGCTATGGGCGCTTAATCATTAATGATTAAGCGCCCATAGTGTGAAACGCATTAGGGGGTGCCTCTTATAATTTTGAAACACTTTTTGTTACTTTTGAATCCTGTTTTTAATGATGCCTTAATAAAATCATTGATTTTAACACGGGAGTGCCGGAGACTACTTCACATGCTGTAAATTGAATGGGCTTTCCAACTCTGCGCACCCCACCTTTTACTATTGAGGATTACCGTATACACTGCTGAACCTTGGGATTGAGCAAACCACGTCTATTGTTATTTCTAGACATGCTGCTGCAATTGTTACTGTTGGCTTTTAAAATAAGAGAAAAATGTATTCACTGCACATAGCATACTCTTCTCTCTGATCAAAAAGCAAGACTCTTATCTGTACTGGTGTGTTGTCCCCAAACCCAAGATTGATCCAAAATAATCTTTTTTTTTCTTATTTTATACTGAGAAATGGGCTGTACAATTTCTAAATGCCTGTATGCCATAAAAGGTCTGGCAGTAATCATGTTGGATGCATATTGCTGTACCTGAGCTCAATATTGTGTGCTTTCTTATTGTAAGAGAAAAAAAAACAACTATATTTTTAACTGGCGCAGCATTTGTTTTAAAACAAGCACCAAATATTCATTGTAAAGAGCAGGCTGCAACATTTCTAACATTGCTTTACTGAACCCCTGTTCTATTTGAAAGAAATTTGTTTTTCAAATATTTTAAAATGGGGCAACTTCTGTGTGCTGTGTCTTCTCTTTTAAAAGGGAAGCGCTGAAAGGAAAAATAAGATGAATTAAATTAAAAAAGTTTCCTAAGTGACGTCAATGAAAAAAAATGTAAATAAAGGAACTAGGTCACTGTGCAGTGCTTCAGGAACCAATGGGATACCGGGAAATAGTGACATAAACTTGGTGAGATCTACTTCCTGTTATTATATTTTTGTTTCTATCTGAATTCTCTCTTAAGAAATGATGACATCTTATACCAGTATATTTTATGAATGTCATCATTCTTCTTAAATAAGGAGTGCAGTTACCCCTCAAGCTTTCTCTTTAAATCACTTGGGCCATTTTTGCCAGTAGATTGCATTTGAAAAAGAAGATATTCATATCGTTAGTAAAGTCGCAGCACTACTATGCTGGGCAATGTGTATAATTGCAACCGGCATCATTATTATGCATTGCCCAAATTTGTGTATGTGTGTGCAGAGCCATAAGCCTCAAGCAAAAATAAAATAGAATGTGATTGTCTTGCATTGATGTGCAACTGAGTGCGTCAAGGCAATGCAGGTTAACGCTATTATTACTTAAGGGTGTTTGTGTGTATGTCCCTTATATGATGTGCCTTATGTTGCAAATGTGCTGTGTTTTGCATTCTATAATGTAACTGACTGCCTTTTATAATGATCTAAAGTGCTTCTACCCAGTTTCCCAGAAAATAAAACCTACCGTACTGTAATTTTTCCCACGCTTAGAAATATAACACCTCTCCTGAAAATAAAACCTAGCTGCAGTAAAGCACTGGAAATATACTGTACCAATACCGTGTCCCAAAAATAAGACCTAGCTGCAGTAAAGTACGAGAAATATACCGTACCAGTACCGTGTCCCAAAAATAAGGCCTCCCCTGAAAATAAGACCTAGCTGCAGTAAAGTACTGGAAATATACCGTACCAGTACCGAGTTCCAAAAATAAGACATTCCCTGAAAATAAGACCTAGCTGCAGTAATGTACTGAAAATATACCAAACCAGTACCGTGTCCCAAAAATAAGCCCTAGCTGCAGTAAAGTACAAGAAATATATACCGTACCAGTACCGTGTCCAAAAAATAAGCCCTAGCTGCAGTAAAGTACTGGAAATATACCGTACCAGTACCGTGTCCCAAAAATAAGACATTCCCTGAAAATAGGACCTAGCTGCAGTAATGTACTGAAAATATACCACACCAGTACCGTGTCCCAAAAATATGACATCCCCCAAAAATAAGACCAAGTGCGTCTTTAGCAGCAAAAATTAATATAAGGCCCTGTCTTATTTTTGGGGAAACACAGTAAGTCATCTGACACTCATGCTACCCAGTGACCGCTCTGTGCATGAAACATAGCACACTTGTAGAATATAGTGATGTTATGACACATATACAAACCCGGCAGCTTATTGTCTCGTAAAGAAACAGTAATATTAGAATAACAGGACTATTATCTGGGCCAGAAGTCCAAGTAATAGAATTCCTGCTGCTACTGTTACAATTAGCTCCCCAGAGTAAGATCATTGTATGTTAGGCATCCTGGGCAGCAAGCATAGAATTTGCCTGAAAACCAAGAACTTGCTTTTACTCCACAAAGCAGTTTCTAACAACAATGTTTATTATTATTATTATTTGGGTAAAGGTTTTCCGCTTTAAGGAGAGGCATTTATGATTTTGAAAATTCCAGTTTAATTATATCCAACTGATAATAGCAAAAGAAGCACAGTGTGTTGTGGCAGTTGGTTAGTACCAATCTGTCCTGAAGCAGATATATATAGACAGATATTAGACAGATATAGACAGACAGATATAGACAGATATAGGCAGATATTCTGAAGCAGAATATTATAGACAGGGTGAAGACTGCAGCATAATAATATTGCCCTGTTCCTGAAACAGATATAATAGACTTCCAATGTTACGGGTGGTTCAGTGGATTAACTGTCACTGAAGCAGATATAGTAATCATATGCACAGCGTTGAGGCTATTGATATATCAAAAGAACACATCATTCTGGAGTTTCTATTGTCTTATAGTAATTGTTTCTAAAGTAAATACATTAGAACATAATACACTGCCGCAGTTGCTGTTTCTGAGGTAAATATGACAGAGAATAATACAGTGCCGCAGCTGCTGTGTGTATATATAATATATATATAT
>WMED01022865.1:0-11576 GCA_019650415.1 Pipa parva | reverse complement strand
GGGATGTTTGGATAGTTTGTTACTGGTTTAGGATTTTTGTATACTTTGTTGCTGGATTTGAGATGTTTGGATACTTTGTTGCTGGTTTGGGATGTTTGGATACTTTTTTGCTGGTTTGGGATGTTAGGATACTTTGTTGCTTGTTTGGGATGTTTTGATACTTTGTTACTGGTTTAGGATGTTTGGATACTTTGTTGCTGGTTTGGAGACTTTGTTACTGGTTTGGGATGTTTGGATACTTTGTTGCTGGTTTGGGATGTTTGGATACTTTGTTGTTGGGTTTGTGATGTTTGGATACTTTTTTGCTGGTTTGGGATGTTTGGATTTTTTGTTGGTTTGGGATTTTTGGATACTTTTTTGGCTATTTGTGCTGCTTAATTACCTCATAAAAAATACCAACATATAATAAAACTCCTGCAGTGCACATTTATTCCTATTATATTTTCTGTGATAGGAAATTGAAAGTTTTCTCCTTAAATTAAGTGTGCTTGACATGAATTTGAAGATGCCTTCAGGATAAACCTTCCTTGAATTGCCCTTGGATAACTACTATCAGGCACAAATGTAATTTATATGTCAATAAGCACAAATGATTCTCTAGTGCTGTGTCATAATAGCTCTTATAAGGACATATACTTATAAGAAATATTCATTGCATAAAATATTACATAAATATAAAGTTTATCTGCCTTAAAGGACCAGTAACACTAGAAAATAAACAACAATAATTTGGATCACAATAGCCAATGTTAGAGAGACATCTTTTTGTTTGGTGGCCCCTTCCACCTCTGACATGGCAGCAGGGGACTTCAAAGCCTTCAAATTTTGATGTTCACACCTAAGCATTTGGTTACCAGCAGAGCTGGGCAAATGGTTAGGCAACATGGGCAGCCATCTAGAACAGTACCAATGCTGCTGGTTGAGGGGGTTGCTGTCCTGCTGGGCATCCCCCTCCCTTATTGTTTTTTTTTTCTAGTGTTACTGGGGCTAGGGAAGTGGGATGGGGGTTGCTGTCCTCATGTCCAGAGAATGGAGGTGCCCAGGTTTCATGGGCCTAGGGTGCTATGAAACCTTTTCCTGGCCCTTGTTACCAGACTACCGTCCTGTCCTTCCTGCTTAAAGTTCCTGTATGTTGCATTTCTGCTATTGTAGCTCAAGGCTCTAGAGTGAGACAGTTCCACTGCTTCTGCACTAAAATGTCTCTGGGTTAAGTTTCTCAGTTCCATTTAATGGGGGAGGGTGTTAACCTGGGAGATGCAATCTGGAAGTTCCATCACGGCAAAGTCAATACTTCTGATGTCGCAATCAAGCCTCAGTTTTATCCTTTCCTGTCAAGTTCCAAATTCAGTTATAATCAAAGAATCAAAGTATTGATTATTTGGAGGATTACAGGCCTGGAGGATTCTTATCTTAAAAATAACACACACAGTCTGTTACATATGATAAGCTTCCCAAATTTATTGGTTACATGTTTGCGTTTATATACCCAAAAATCATCATTTCTCATCAACTGATACCCATCACTTGCTACATGACCTTTTGGTTGGTCAACAGCTAGTTGCTATGCGAATTATTGGTTAAAAACTGTTATATGTTATTATTGTGGTAAGCATACGTGACAGACTTGACCAGTCTCCTACTTGGCACAGGTTCCTAAGATGTGCCAACATGTTTTTGAGCTTTCAATGGAACATGTTACAAAAGAGACTTCTGATCAGTTACTTTCAACATATGCTACTAATAAATGTATTTTAGCAAGATTATATGAAATTATCCTTGCAAGATATAAAGAAGATATGAAAGAGATATAAAAGTCCATATGGATTATTGAGTAAACATAATGTCCATAAGCATGTCCATTACACTTCCTTTCTGGAGTGAAGGGTGAAGACTAGGAGCTCTTTAGACTCTGCACCCTGGGATTATCATGTAATAACCTCACTGTGGTATATCACTAAGCGACACCGGGCAGATTTCTAAACTGGTTCTGGCTTTACAGGGCTCATGGTAAGGATTTGACAGCGTAAAGAATTGCATGTCAAGTTTTGGAATTATCTACTAACATCAATGAGTATTTCAATAGTGGAGTTAAAAGAAAAACTGATAACTTTTTTCCACCGAAAAGAGTCATTTACAGAAACTTTAATAATCATGTTAGTTCCACTATGTTATGGGATTGCAGAATTGAAATGAGGAAATCCTATTTTTATTGCGAGATTAAACTGAAGGCTGACCCACTGGAGGTTTCCTTTCCTTCCTTTGGATCAAAGTTGAAAGAGATTTTGTAGAGGCTGATCATAATGTTCTGAAGATTTTTTAAAACAATCCCTCACAAATGATATTGCTGCGTTGTTACTTTACCTTCAGAAATGCTCTGTCTCAATGAAGAAGCTCCCTCGTGAATCAACAGGAAAGATTGAGAAATAAAATTCAGTTGTTTATGTCAAACAAGGAACATCTCCAAGACCCAACGCTACTTAGGTCAACAGAAGATGCAATTTAACACCATTCTGTCTAAAGAAGAAAAAAAATTCTTGATTTCTTGATATATATATATATATAAATATAAGAGGGACTGAAGATGTAATATGTTTCTAGAAATTATTTCCACACCGGACCAAGACAGCAAAATGCAAAGAGAACATATTTTCAGAAAAACGACGAACTAACAAACACGATTTAAGTCTCAGTATATTGTGCATCAATGACAGATGTCTTCAAGAGGCCCACTACAGTTGGACATCTGTTTCTGATTTCTTCATTATATAATCATCTGCCAGAAAATGTGAGTAATTGAAACTCATTTTCTATGGGCAGTCTACTAATTCACTTTAAATATGATGACATTTTAGGCACTATGTTATAACTAAATCTGTTTTTTTTTTAATCTCACTTAATTTGATATTTATCAAATGACACCTTCTTTGATTACGATATCTGAACAGGTGTGCTTAAAACTCGATTGATAGGCCCATAAGACGGAAGAGTTGATTGGATTAGCTGGTTACGGATAACTTGACCTTTAAGAAATCCCAAAAGAGTTACAGCCACATAGATTGTAAACACATTGTGGTAACATCTGTATTTGTCGAATATCTGAATTGTTTAGATTATTTTCCAGTACATTTTGTTTGCGCTAGGGAATATTGTAGGCCTGGTTTATTGGTGTAATATTCCGTCCAATGAAAATACATGTCAGAAAACAATTTTAAGGTCAAAGAAACTTCCGTGATTTCTTACTTTTCGAACAGATTAGGAAATTCATTTTTTGGCTCCTTGTCCCAAATTGATTTTCCTTCTATGACGAAGCAATGAATTTAAAGGGCCGTTATACCAATTTCTGATTTTCTTATTGTGAAGATGATTAAAACTAGAACGATTTTGGAAAGAAAGGATATATACGTCTATTCCTTTTTTTCACCTTTATGTAGTATTCTTTACACTGGAAGACAACAGCGTTCTAAAAATGAGCTAATACTGTGATTTTATTACCCAGACAAAAATATCATGCAAGCTGACAGATTGCAGTACGGTTACTGATTGACCTGTTCCTGTTACCATCTCCCCACAGGGTTCAGTTACTTAATTTGCTAGAAATTGATAGGAGTTTCTCATTATTTTGTGCCTCGGGAGATAAGCATTCAGTGTACTTCTACATACTAAATATTCATGTGTTTCATAGAAAAGAGATTCATTTCCTACATTTGCCTTTTTTTGCTATTCAGTTAAGTATAAAATGCCATGTCATTTACTGACCCCTCATATACCTCCATACCCACTTTCTAATGCGGTAGGGGACAACTGAAAGTTGGGAGTACAAGAGAGACCCCCTTCCTCCCCAATCACTACTTCTTAGCTAGAGGGACAGAGGTCAATACATAAAAGGGAGTAAGGAACTGACCACCTCCCCTACCCCACAACCCCCTGAATCTGGGCAGGAGAAAATTTAAATTAAAAATAAAAGCCCACTCCCCAAATAAAGGATAACTAAACTTTGGCTTAATCCCTTACTAAATCAATACATCTAAAAGCACTGAGGGGGTTATTCACTAAGGTGCGAATTCAACTGTCGAATTCGCAAACAGCGAATTCCCATAGCAAATCCGTGACAATTTCCCCATTGTAAAGTTGCAACAATTTTTTAAAGTCAAGATTGTGACAATTTTCCCATAATAAAATTGCGACTACAACAATATTCTCATTATTAAGAAGTGGCTGCGACAGTAGCAGCCTATTGCGACTGTTTTTATCTGGTGAATTCGCACCTATACTCAACAATTCAGACTTTAGAGAATAATTCCCCATGAGATGGGACTCACCATTATGAAGATATGAGCTGATGAATCACAATGTTCCCTAACAGTACAAGGGAGCCATTTTGCTGAGATACTTCCCTCACTTTAAAGATAAGATAAAATAAAATAGCATCTAATTTGTACTATGTGATTCTAAATTCCCTACCAGAACCTACAGTTCTAAAACAAAAGAACTGACCAACGTGTCTGGACATTGCCACCTACAGCATGGAATCCAGAATATTCTTAGCATGATGTAACTAGAATATTTCAACCTATTATTTACTCTCAAGATTAAGACAGTAAGACTGAATAAGGTCAATTGAATTTTGCCTTTTTTTTGTTACTAACACCATAAGAAGGACAATGTTCAAGATGCTGTCTAGGTCTTATTGGGCACTGGACAATATTATTGATGGGTTGCTTGGCACTGACCAAAGTAACTGAGGGCCAAAGGGCTCTAAGCAACATATATTAACTTCTGTGCTTCATGGCTTACTGGATAATGATGGAGATGGACAATAAAACTTATGGACAACTAGGTTTAAACAACATAGCTATGTATGTATTTATACATATTTTATTTATAAAGCTCTGTTATTTTAAGGCAGCACTGAACAATTCATCAATATAATTATAATACAGACATGGGAGACGTGTTTAACACAGTTAAAGTAAAGTATATTAAAAGCATAGAATCATGAAGATACATCACTGTTTAGGGCAGTTACTGAAACAAGAGGATGGAAGTCTCTGACCTGTAGAGACTACAATCTAAAGAGGGAGACTTACCTAAGCAGGAGGGTAATCAATGCAATGAGCAAATGTTCTGATTCATTAGCCTTTAAGTGTCCATGATAAACAGAAATAACTACTTAAAACAAGTATTTAAAAGATATGAAGACCAGTGCGAGTACTCCAAGAGGTGTGATTAAAGTTTAGTCTGTTCTTGGGGGAGGTGGAAGGGTATAGAATTCCAGAGATAAGGGGCAGTAATAGATAAGGTAGTACAAAGGGAGTGTTCTTGGGGGAGGTGGAAGGGTATAGAATTCCAGAGATTAGGGACAGTAATAGATAAGGTACTGCAAAGGGAGTGTTCTTGGGGGAGGTGGAGGGGTATAGAATTCAAGAGATAAGGGGAAGTAATAGTTAAGATAGTGCAAAGGGAGTGTTCTTGGGGGAGGTGGAGGAGTATAGAATTCCAGAGATAAGGGACAGTAATAGATAAGATAGTGCAAAGGGAGGTGGAGGGGTATAGAATTCCAGAGATAAGGGACAGTAATAGATAAGGTAGTAAAAAGGGAACATTCTTGGGGGAGGTGGAAGGGTATAGAATTCCAGAGATAAGGGACAGTAATAGATAAGGTAGTAAAAAGGGAACGTTCTTGGGGGAGGCGGAAGGGTATAGAATCTTAAAGAAACGAGGCAGTAAGAGAGAATGGTTTGAAGATGGGAAACAGAAGTATTGGTGAGTAGGGCACAAGACAATTGTTTTGTGAGGAATGGAGGAGAAACATGTAAGAACATTTGGGAATGCAAGTTAAAAAATGCAGGGAGAGGCAATGAGGTGCTTTGCATCTTAAAGGGAGGAAGCAATAACTTATTTAATGGGGAACCAAGGGTGTACAGATGTGAGTAAACTAGACCCTTCCGGAGATAGAATGAGAAAATGGTGGCAACAGAATTTAGGACAGATTTGAGTAGGGAAATCGGAGTGGCATTATGGCCAGTTACAGTAGTCCAAGCAGGATAAGATGAGGGCTTGCATGAAAGTGTTAGCAGCTGAATGATGAGCTTTACACAATTTAAATGAGAGGTTCGGGTCAGGGAGGCAATTAAGCTTTTGGGGAAGAGCCTATCCAGTTTAAGCAATGTGCATAGTAATGGATGAGAAGTTGAACAATTGTTAACGTAGTAAGAAAATATCTAAATATTTGGCTGAAAAAGTCACTGCCTTGAAATCCCCCCACCCAGTCCTCATTTTAGCAGAAAATGGCCATTTTGGGCATTGATAACATCATTCTTTAGACATTATTCTTGTAAAGTCCTTGTGAGATGCGAATAGATATGGTTGTTCCTATTTTGGGTTGTTTAACTGTTACCTGCATTTAAATCTTTTATCTACTTTTACTTAGACACACCTAAAGAACATAATTCTCCAGTAGCTAGAAATCATTATAACAGAATTTCTATAAATCTCAAAATGAACAATGTAGTTGGAACTGCTTAAACCTAAGCGTGAAATAAAGAAGCAAACGTTGTCTACAAATCACTTCACGCGCACAGGAGCACATTACTTCATTTCCCTGAAGGGATAATCATCATCTATTTTAACAATCCTGTTTATTTTTATCCAATTTGAAAGCACTCAATGACCTTTTATCTTGTAAAGGTTTCCCACAATATTCCGTAAATACGTATTTATTATATTCTAAACCTTTTTCTTTATTTTTTTTTCAGTCATCTAAGGAGTTATTTTTACCAGCATAACTTGATCACAGCACTCCTAATCACGTTAGAGAAAAAAGACAATTTATTTATGGTTATGTTGATTGTAACACTGATTGTGTGACTCAGATTAAACATCAGTATGGGAAAGATCATCCTGACGAAGGATAGCACTTGGTACCATGGCTTATCCTAAGGAAGTCTATGACTAGTAGAACTTTTACAGGCGAACCTATCTAGGAAATGGTGAAAATATCATAAACTAAAAGGACAAAGACAAATATATAAAATAAATAAATAATATTTGAAAATCAGCTCATTTGTGTTAATAAATAGGGTGTGGTTTAATATATCCACAATCCTTAGTCAATCTGGCTGATGGTGCTTTAGTTTAGTAATTTAGTCCAAAGGTATGGGCCTCCTTTTACATGTTGAAAACTTAATAGAAGGGAAAAAGTTGTAGCATAACTGAAGATTTATTAGACATTTGGTATGCATTGGGTAATGTAACTAATGGGCACTGGGGAACATATGCAGGCAGTGGGCTACTGTGCTTGGGTTATTGAGTACTGATGGTGCTGAGTAATGACATTGATTGGCTAATAGGTCTCAGAGATAAATCTGGGCGAGTTATATGAAATGTAATTGAGAGGGTACTTGTCACCGAGATTAATGAGACTTCTGGGGAAGTGAACATATCTACAGAAGGTTAAGAAGATGCAATTCAGTAATGAATGGACAATTGGCCAACGCTCAACATAATTGGAAAATAAACAAATATGTGGCGGAAATTTTCACAATGGTAAAAAAGCCTCTAATTCTGTTTGCATAAAGCATGGTCCTTATTGTGCTCTGATCACATTATTCTTGTCTGTCTAATACAATCTGTGTGACATGAATCATGAACAGATTTTAGACTCTAGGCCTGCTTGCTAATTGGTTATTCTTAATTCATGTTGTGCAACTGCCATCTACATTTAAAGCCTGTATCTATTTTTACTTAGACGCACATAATCTTCCAGGAGCCAAAGGCAAATGTAATGGAATTTCTGTAAACATTGAAATGAACAATGTAATTAGTATTGTTGAAAGCTTAGGGGGGTTATTGAGTGAAGTCCGAATTGTCTCGTAAAGGAGTGAATTCAAAATGTCCCCATATTCAGGGTATTCAGCAAACACTGAGATGTGGCGAATTCGCCAGTTAATGATGGTTGCACACTACACAATAGGCGGCTGCTGATCTGGTCATGACTTTACTATGGGAATGTCGTTGCGGATTTTGTATGGGAATTGCATTTGGCACCTTGGGTTGAGATCGGACCTATGGGCATCATCTGCTGGTGCTATTCCCCAGATGCGCCGTGTCTGGCAGGAAATAGTCAAGACAAAAAATTATAACCCAATGGACAAAGAAAAACATCAGATAAATAAATATAACTGAAATATAGTAAAAAAAGAAATTAACTTCTTTCAGTTTTGTGAAACACTAGGTTGACTCTAGTGTTGATGGCATTAAACTCCCACAATCCTAAATCAATTTGGCTCAGGCCAATACAGCCTACATATTACATATGACATACTGTATTAGAGACCCTGGCTGGCAACACTTGTGTGTGTATTATAAAGAGGACATCTATTAAAACAAATGTTTATTTTTGTATAAGAGACGACATACTTTATTATCAATATGTTGATTGTCAAAATGTCAGTATATATTTTCAGTCCCTCTCTTTACTAATCAGCTCCATGTTCCTAAGCTGAGCCTACAGTTATCTACCTGGTTTAACTGCATTACCAGTCCTTACATTAATCAAACTGTAGACCTCATTGACTAAAGTCCAAATAGTCACACAGAGCTGTGAATTTTCATCTATTCTCCACTTTTCTGTGTTCTCTTATTGAGCAAACTCTGTGAAGTGGAGAATACGTAATTAATTCAGGCAAATACAATAGTCACTATCTTATGTAACTCTTTTTGCATCATTTTGCATGCGCGTGTACAGGTACTTCTACTATTGACTAATTGGAGGAGTGGTGCGAATGCGCGAATACGAGTAGATGAACTGCTCTGAATTCAGCTGTTTGAGTTAGCCACTTCAGACTGGCAAATGTCTGATGACAGGACTCCAGTGTAGCATAAGGCAATTATTCATTCAAAAGTGACAATGGCAACTGCGACTAAGTGACAACATGACTTAGGGACAAGGTGACATAGATAGAATATTATCAGAATACAGTTAGTGGGATATGATGAGACTGATGTCACTGTCCTTCAATTGTCGAATTCTCCTCACTCTGTATGACTTCTCACTATACTTCTATCCACCTGACTACGCCACACTATGCATGCGACAGTGAACACCGCTGTCCACCTGTTCGACAAGTGTATTGTCCACTTAGTCAATACTAAGATGTGAATTTGTGACTATTTTGGCGCTGCGTCTCGAATTGTAGGAAAGTGAATTTGACAGGTGAAATCAGACTTTAGTTAATGAGGACCTAGGTCCCTAAGCTCAATGAGTCATCACATAACCAGAGCCTTCACTAACACTCACATTGCTGTTCTTACACTATACAATGCTAAGTAGTATAATATGTATTCCTGGGTACTTTATACAGTAACATGCTTTATACTCTACTGATACTATACTATATATTGTAACATATGACTTGGAACTATACACACACATACTATTCACGTACACTTTGGAATGTATCCAATGATCCAATGACACTTTGATCTGGGGAAGCCAAATGGGCAAATTAGGAGCAGATCACCTTGCCTAATTCACCACTTCAACACACTCCAACACTTGGTAAATAAGTAAAAAATCATATGCGCGCACACGCAAAGTAATGTCAACAGCGCCGTAAAGTTTGTGACCATCGTAAGGTGTCGAATTAGTCACAAATTCAACACATCGCAGAGTCTGATAAATACAGCATGAGAAGTGAGGAATGGATGCAAAGTCACCCCTAATTTATTAATGAATAAATAATTTGTAAAATAAAAAATAATAACAACCTGATCATTAAAGAAGTATTTTTCCATATACTGTAGGTTCTAGTTCCCCTTGACAATAATCATTCAATAGTGTAAAAATAAAAAAGGACACAAGGGGGGGTCACACAGTTCTCTTTAATATGAAGATGGAGATCGTGGGTCTCCATTAAGGTAAACTCCATCCATAGATTGCAATATACAGTATAACCTTTACAGCTTATGAGTCTGTTTAAATATCATATATCCATTAGATTTTGCCAGTTTGATGGAATGCTTGTTTATTCACCTGAAAGATCATTTTAGTTGCCATAGTAATATATTTTCCTATCACCCTTGAAGTGAAATGTACATTTCAATCCCCCTTCTACACATTAAAATGATGTAACCAACACTGGCTTGCTTTCTTCTAAAGTTCTCCACTGTGTATTTAATAAGAAGATGAAATCATCTCCTTTAACATTATTAAAAAAAAATCAGGTTTATGAGAAATAAAAAAAGAAATCGCCCAACCAGAACTTATTGCAAATGATTAAATATGGAATTAAGGAGAGAAAATTTAGGTGTATTTCAGAAATATAACTCATCTAGAACATGGACTAATGATTGTAGACATTTGACAGGCAGGTTCCTTACAGAGAGACATAGAATATCTCTATTTAGTCATAATAAATCCCGTTGACTGAAACAATATGAGGGTATTTGGGAAATAAGAGTTCAAAGTAGTTTGGAAACTTTTTCACAATCTCTAATAATAAGGATATTATAACATATGCCTCTGCTATAGGAAATATATGATAAGTATTGTGGAGATAATAATCTTGAGTGAATGATACCTCTCCACTGTATTGAGAAAACAGAAGAGTCCAATTAGATGATGCTTTGCAGAGAAATAATATTTGTAATATTCTGAGTCTAATTCCATTTCTTTGTATTCCAGCCAGCACCTTAAAGGAACACTCTGGCCAAAATTGAAAAAAAATGCATGTGTTAGTAAATATGAATTACTAACTTTTATTAAATGCATTTTATTTGCAATTTTTCCCCTAAAGAGAAATAACTTACCTGTTTAGAAGCACTTCCTTGTTTAGGATTCCATCTTCATCTGTGCTGCCGACTCTAAGGTGTACTGGAGCTGTAAATCTTCACAGCCGCGAACCTCTGCTTTCACTGTGCAGGCCCGTTGCTGGCATCTCCTAACAGCCACATTGGAGAGCGCCGCATCATAAACCAGTCTCCCCTTGATGATGCGGCACTATCTCACATTGTCCACAACCCAAGATTTGCGCTCCTTGCACTATTGAAACTGACGTTTGGCATTGGCATGAGTGACCAAAGGTTTGGCTATAGCGGCCCGGCTGTGTATATTGACCCTGTGGAGCTCCCGAATGGACAGTTCTGGTGGAAACAGGAGAGTTGAGGTGCACATTTAATTCTGCCGTGATTTGGATTTATGTTTTTTGGATACAATCCGGGTTAGCACCCAAATATCCCTTTCAGACAGCTTCCTCTGGCGTCCACAGTTAATCCTGTTGGATGTGTTTCGTCCTTCTTGGTGGTACACTGACATTACCCTGGATACTGTGGCTCTTGATACATCACAAAGACTTGCTGTCTTGGTCACAGATGCAGTTCTTTTGAACTCTGGTATGTTACCCATAATGTTTTGTGCATTACAATATCTTGAGCAAAACTGTGCTCTTACCCTGCTAATTGAACCTTCACACTCTGCTCTTAATGGTGCAATGTACAATTAATGAAGATTGGCCATGAGGCTGGTCCAATTTAGCCATGAAACCTCCCACACTAAAATGACAGGTGTTTCAGTTTTT
>WMED01022864.1:0-11576 GCA_019650415.1 Pipa parva | reverse complement strand
TTATTTAACAGTGCCAAACAGACAGCAAATAACTGTTGGTGCCTAAACTGTTCCTTTACAGGGCTAAACGCTGATGGAGGGGTACAGTTTTATATAATCTGAACATATGTTTGATCATATCATTCATTTATCTTACCTTTCCACTTTTTTCATCCATTTACTCTTTTGTCGTGTCATTAGCTTCAAACAATCTGTAAATAATCATTCTAGAACATTCTGCTACATAAAAGCTACAATAGGAAACAATCTCAAAATTGCAGTTTAAGTACATTTTCATATCATGAAAACAAACAGTATACACTTCTACCATTAGGCATTTTAAACATCAAGTTTAGATGAGAAAACATTTCCTACCCATAGTGCCTGCAGTAATTTCTGTTGTAATTTTGCTGAATACCCATGCAGAAAAGCAAAAAGGTAAACCGTTCTGTAGCATGTAACAAAATAATTCTTGCTTGCTTATAGAAATTCAGGTTTATATGGCAAACAGGTTTGTGCTAGTCAGTTTGGTGAGTTTTTATTTGAAGATTGTATATGCATTTTTAGTATTTTTCTTTAATAAATGAGTAAACAAATGATTATGGCATGAGGAAAAAATTAATATAGGTAAACTAGTAATATTAATATTATTTTTTATTATTGTTTTTAAAGAGCTATCTTGACAGAAATGTACATTGCGATAAAGTTTAAAAAATATTTCATAGCCTTGCAGAAACAGAATTATAGCTCCCCATAAGTCATACAAGTAATAGGTGAACACTGAGATGAATTTTATAATTCAGAAACACATATATAAAAATCATGTGCTGTAATAATTAACTTAGTACATGTGAAAAAAAAAATAAAGTAATTACTATCTACTTCCATATCTACATAGCTCACTTTTACCTTGCAGGCAAGTACTTGGAAAAATAAAGTTCAATTACAGCTTGCTCAATAAAATCATAATTACAGGCAAATAATTCATTATCATATATTATTAAAAACTGTTGTATTAACAGAAACAGTGGAGAACAAGAAAAATAAATATTGCTTAATGCAAAGGACCTGATTTACTAAAAAAAAATATTTTGGTGCTGTGTATACCATACAAGATTTTAGCATTAAGAATTCTAATACAAATACTTAGTCAGTGCCTGGCTAGGAAATCTATTTCAGCTCCTGCAGGAATAAAAATGAATACAACAAGTATGACTGAGATGATATGTACGTAGAAATCTGTGAGAATGACATTATTATTAAATGGCGTTACTAGTTTTTTTTTTTTAGGTCCCACTGTTCAATGGACAATAAAGCAAATAAAACAAACGCATTCAATTTATTGGCCACCTAGTTTTAAGTACAAAAATTGGTAAAATAACAAGTTTAAGCTTACTTATTTTGCAGAATAATCATAGCAACAGAAGATAAAGCAAGCACTTAGAGCAGAGGTTATCAGCAAATACTAGCCCCGACTCCTGTTACCTATGTGTAGGCTGTTACTAAGGAGCTTTGGACTGTGCTCTTTTAGGCTGCTTTTCTCTAGTTTTTAAGCCTCTCAGAACTGCCTTGTACTAAGTTTCCTGAGGAAAGTGAAGGTGAATTTTAGGAGGTTTCAGGAGGAACAAGCATGCTCAGTTAGTGAGTTTTGCCCTTGATTGAGGGAGGAGGGGCTAGGATTAGCCAAAAGCCTCTTCTCAGAGTACTTGTTTTTCTACTATTACTATGACTATTCTTCAAAATTGGCAAGCCTAAATGTCATTTTAACACTTGTACTTAATACGGTACTAGGTAACCAATAAATAGAGTTTTTTTTTTTACAGGCTTTAGTGTCCCTTTAAGTATGTACCAAGCTTCCTTATTTCTAACAAGGGGTAGCATTTTTGTTTGTTTAGTCTTTTTCCCCAACAATTTTACTGGGAATTTTAGATTTAGATTTATTTTTATATCATTTTTGGTCTAAAGGCAATTAAATACATCACAATCCATTTATTTTGAGTTCACTAAAAACAGTTCATTGCTACAGACTTGGCATTAACCATTATAACCTATAGGACATTGTGAATTGAAAAGCACAAAATCATGTCAAAATAACTAAAATTATGACAGAAAGCTCCAGAAACTATCAATAATTAAAACATTTTCTCTCTGCCTCTCTCTCTTACCAGAAATAAAAATCCACGTGAAAAAAAAAGTAGTTTCTATTTCTACCTTTTTCATTTTATGATAACAGTCAGATTAAATGACTCAGATAAATTGTTAAGCAGTTTTCATTATTTTTAGAAATGAAATAAGTAGTGGAAAAAGAAGGTTTTCAAAAGGCAATGACATCTATAGGTAACTAAAGCTACATTTTATCCACAGAGTCACTATAGGTTTAGCCACTACCCACATCTCAGTTACAGACTCATATGCCCAAAGAGATCTTTCTGATTTGACCTTATGGATAATATTGGTCCTGATGGAGAGTTATGCCAGAAGTATGATATGCTTTATCTCTTTATCTCACTTTGTATGTTTGTAGACATATGCAATTCCCCCCAAAAACATATTAACACACACACAGCCATTACATATAGTCATCATATGTGTCATCAGAAGACGTCAGTAGACCTTTCAACATCTTTAAATGTTGAAGTTTGCAAAGCTATAATCTCATAAATCTCATTTTAACAACACAGTATAAGTGTATTTGGTGTTATTGTTTTTAAGCCTGACGACTGATACATACAATTGATTTTAGATCATAAAATGCATAACAGCTTCTTTCAAAAATGGACATAAATGTTCAGATGTAAGTTTTATTTCCAGTATAGTTTGTCTTAGATTAGCTTTAATATACCTCAGTCAGAGAAATCAAATTAAGCTTTTTAAATCAACACAGAAATGCAATGGTAAAAAAAAAAAAAAGTTCAATATCTTCCTTTGCCGAAGGGAAATAATTTCCTTGCCCGGTTTAATAATCTTCTGAACATCTTTTTTATCATCTGAAAATCAGCATTGCTTAGGAAAAGGACAGTTTGGGTAATTCAGGAGCTTACCCTAAATTTGCATACAAAATTAGATCCTGTTCCTAAAAGAAAAACAAGGACATTTTATGGGGAGGGCAAGCGTTTAAATAATAAAAGCTCCTATTAAGTGAATTTATGAAGAAACTGTGAAAAGTTATAACAATCATATGTTCTCATCAATGCATTCTACTCAGTGAATATGTAAGTGGCCTTGAATCATTTATGCCTACATGCAGGAAACTGATAAATTTTGAACAAATTTAATTGAAATCACCCCTGGAGTGAGTTTGAAGGAAGGATTAAATTTAATGGTCTCACAGAGTGCCACAGCACCAGACTGCTGGCTTCTGAGGTCTATTTTCTCCTTCAAATAAAAGCTAAACCCTAACCAAGGCGTAAATGTGAGTTTAATCACATCTCTGAAATGGAAATCACTTTACTTTGCTGTGTAATGAGACTTAAAGAACATGTTCAACTACACAAATCACAAAGTTTAGTTTCACTTAAATGGTATGATCTAGTAAAGTCATCCACATTATGCTGATTTACTAATACATTCTGAATACATTTTAGGTGTGCATACTTGTTAAACAGAAATGAAAGTTTGCTATATTAAAAATTACAGCAGTGTATGCATAAAGAGTTACAGTAAGTCTGAAGGTTTTCCAAACTTCTGGGCAGTAGTTATTAGAATGAGATAAATAACATTCAATGAATTAAGACACAAGCAGAATTTACTGGAACAGGCTCAGAATATGGGGGTTATTCTCTAAAGTCAAAATTGTTGTGTAAAGGTGTGAATTCACCAGCTAAAGACAGTCACAATAGACCGCTACTGTTGCAGGTGTGTCTATATAATGAGAATATTGTCGCAATCGTGACTTTACTATGGAAATATTGTCGCAGTCGTGACTTTACTATGGAAATATTGTTGCAGTTGCAACTTTACATTGGGAGATTTGTCACAATTGAGAATTTGCTATGGGTAGCCGCTGTTTGAGAATTCAACAATCTAATTTGGACTTTGGAGAATGGCCATCTCAGTCTCTGAGTACAATGATACTTTAAGGTACATTTGGTTCATTGTTATAATAAAATATGAGAGGTAACACTAATTTTGAAAGTCTGATTGATGTTAACATTTCAGCAAAGACTGAAGCTTGTGTTTTGTATGTATGTATAATTTTATTTTTTTACTCATTAATACTCATTTTTTGTATTTATTAATTTTTTATATAGTGCTGATATATTACACAGCGCTTTACAGAGATTCACCAGTTACTTCAGTCCCTGCCCCATGGAGCTTACAATCTAGTTTCCCTATTCAGTCACACACAGACAGACACAGATGTACTGTATGTTTTTGGATAATTTGTGAGAGAAAACCCATGAAAATGCAGGGAAAACATACAAACTGCATGCAGAACCCTGGACCCAGCATTGTAAGGCATTAGTCCTAGTAACCGTTGAGCCACCAGACTGCCCAGTCTTCAGGATATTTTTTTCCATTTTAAGGGAGATTAACTGGTCAAACAAATAGTTGGCAACAAAATAGTCTACCAAACAGAGCACTCCTGTGGTCATCTTCATTACACTTGTGTAAACAATTTGCTGTATAGATGGCCATGAGAAAGCAGCACTCTGTTTCTGATCACTTTCAAGTAGTGTTGAAATTGAAGTACCCTTCTTGGAAATTTAAGGCAGAAAACAGCAGTAGTCTTTAAAACAACAAGTGTTATTGTATATCTTCAAACTAAATTTAAAAAAAAATCACAAGCTGTCTCGGCAAAACACAAAAGTCACTTACAGCTGAGTTCAGTTCAAGCTTAATGCGTTCCTCACTGAGACAGGCAGAACGTATGAAGGTTGTAGGAACACTCTTATTTTTTTGTATTTTTTACCATTTTAAACCTCCAGATGCAGCAAGAACAACAACTAATAGAAAGCAAAAAAATCATCATCATCCATATTCTCTGCCTTATACCAGAAAGTCCACTAGAAGGAATAAAGTCAGAAACATTGGTGTGTGGCCGTGCATGATACAATATAAACTCCATCTAGGATTTTAACCTGACAATATGTACCTGTTAGATTTACTGATGAGTTTAGTTCAATAAACTAGATTATCTAATTATAAAGAAAAAAAATTCTCCGTAATAACTGGCATGACGAATCATTTTCTGTCACATTAATTTCTAAAAAAGAAAATTACTTATACATAAAAGTTCTGTATTTATGGCACACCCATGTATTAAAACTTTGATTAATTAACAGTAACTTTCTGTATCTGTGCTTCGATGTTTTCAGTTTTCTTCCCTTTCTGCAAACATGGCAGGTATCGCTGACATATTATCGGCAAGAATAAAATAAATATTTAAATTAAGTCTGGCAATGCTAAAACAAACAATGAATTAACCACAAGGAGAAAAACTTAACCTGAGTAGAATTTTTGGGAGGGAGCTTAATCTAAAACCCTCCAAAGTATTATTTTCATTCCGAACAAAGTCTTTTGACAGTAAATCAAAACAGAGTTTTAACTGCCCTTCAAAACATGGTGTAGCCCTGGTGAAAACTGGCAGTTCCAGTTTCACCAAAACTACTAAATTCTTATGCTGATCTCTCATTTATACATTGAGAACTAACATCTTATGCTGGAGCTCCCTCATATGGTGAAATCTATATCTGCATCTCTATCTGCAGGTGTTTAATTAGTAAGGCCTTAATGCTACTTCCACCTCCTCCTGTGTCTATATATTGGAGTGCGAACAGGATCCAGTTTGTCTTTTGCTGATGGGGTTGCAGGAGCAATGTCCTGCATCCACCAGTCGGGTGGATGGCAACCACAGGGACCCAAGTTGGGAGCCTGGACCTTACAGATAGCTCGCCTTAGGATGATGAGAGTTGCAGTGTATGCTTATTTACTTGGGTAGCATTAGACCCCACCAGGAGGTTAGAAGTCTAGGGGGCCTGGTGTATTCCCTACCTGCATTGGAGTACACAGTGAGGGTTCATGAGGACAGGTGTAGGGACTAGGGAGAGCCCCGCTCAAAGAAGGTATCCCTGAGAAGTCCAACCCATGGTGATTTGGGGCCTGTTGAATCCTGTTTTCTCTGAGGGTGTGTGAGACTCTGAGGATGAAGTGTAACTCCTAGTGGTGACTATGAAATGTACATGTCCTGTGGATACTGCTGTTCCTATTTGCATGTATAAGTTTGTGTGTAAATGTGTTCTACCATTAAGTGCCTTACATATTGGAAAACTCTAATGTAAATGATGATGCCATGATTTAAGTTCTGGCTGCTGTGAAACTATTATCTGTGCTGTTTGTTGATAAATATCTTTATAGTTTTGGAAGAACTACTGGCTCCCTGATTATTGATATATAAAGTGTCTATGTGATTTACCTACTCCAATCAGTAAGCGGGGCTCATGCCCTGAGGTGTTTCATAGCTTGTGTGAATGGGTTTAAAATTGCATCCATGTTTGTTGAAATGTGGCATTTGGGCGAATTGTAGTAAATATTGCCACAAACCCGGTTACAACAGTTTATCTGCTGAGTAGATCCTTCATATTCTAAATGACTGAATATAGAAAACTATAGTGACAATTTACTTCACCCCTCTCTTGGCACTAATAAACACCTCCTGCATAGTACCATTTATTTAAGTACACCCATACATGCCCCTTCTTTATTGAGAAAAATATATATATAATGGAGTTACAGATGTCACAGTAACAGATGTTTATACTCCATACATACAAAGGTAACCTCAAATTTTGTGAATACAACTATGTCCAGAGAGTGCAAGCAATATATACGGTATTATTTAGTATATAGTATTATAAAACACTAAATATGTGATTTATTTATTAATGTTCCTGCATATCGCGTACAATATGTGTGTTTTCTCAATCCTCTTACCCCTCCTTCTCCTCCTCTTTCTCCTCTTTTAAAAAGATGGGACTGTAAAAGAGTGATTATGTCTATTATTAAGTGCACAATGTGAAACTATTTAGACTTTGAAAAGAAACATTAAATATTTCATTTTTCTTACCTAACGCTGTCAAATGGATACAATGAGCACCTGGGTAGGGTGTACAAGTCGAAATAGGGATTTGGGTTAACTAAAATTTGAAAAATCATAAGTGTAGGGTCCCTGAAAAAATAAAGTATTCCACCCGGTATGGTAATAAAAGGAGACCCTTATTGGAAATGGAGCCCTGGTAGTTGCATATTTTAAACAATGTTTACCTCTGAATAGGTTAATATAAAACCTAAATGTGAAATCATTTTCTAATTATATATATATATATATATATATATATATATATATATATATATATATACGTTTGTATATAAGTTAAGATAGACTGGGGTTTATTCATCAAAGTCCAAATTCACCTTCCATAGTGACTCCACGTCTGTTATCATCAATATGACTAGGAAGTCGCAAATTCACTTCTCCTTATTCATGAAGCAGTGGACATTGTCGGACGCCATCACAGGCGTAGTGCGACATAGTCAGTCGCATTATAATAGGATGAGAAGTCATGCAGAGTGAGGTGAACTCCTCCAGTGAAGGGCAGTGATGTCAGTCTCATCAGATCCCACTAATTGTATATAAGTGAAATATACTTATTTTTATGTCACCTTGTGCCTAGTTCATGTTTAATAGTAGACTAATTTAGTCTCAGTGACCATTGTTACTTTAAATCAAACCCCTCTATTTGCCACTCTTTTGTGGTGAAGGCAAACAGGTGAATTCAGAGCAGAACGCACTGCAGAATCTGCCCCTTCGACATGTTGAGCGTGCTGAATAGCCGAATTACCTGTGCATGTGCATGCAAATTGATGAGAAGAGCTCCGTAATTCCGCCAGTGGAGTAAGCGTAAGAATTGGTCGCATTGCGGAGATTGTTGAATAAGTGGAGTTGGAAAAGTCACAAATAGACGTGAATACAGGCATATACGCTACTGTGTGAACTTTGATGAATAACCACCTAGAGTGTTCATGTTAGTCCACATGTGCAAAAAAATGGGTATTATAATAATACTTTGTGATACCTTTTTTTATTGGACCAACAGTCATTTCAAATAGATGACCTTTCGAGAGATATTCTCTCTTTCTCAGGTCAAAAGCAATACTGAAGAAGAGGAAGAGAAGATATCTCCCAAAAGCTTGTCTATTTAAAATGACTGTTAATCCAATAAAAAAGGTATCACCAAGTATTGCAATACTCATTTTATTTCATCTGTGGACTAACACAACCACTCTTTCCTGCTATATATACTGTATATATATATATATATATAGTATATAGACTTGATATTAAAGTGATATTAAAGTTGATTTCAAAGTTTATTTGTCTCAAGTTTCATTTTAGGTTTTCTTGGCAACTGATCAGGGAACACCTGACAGATGCAGACTACCTCTCCCATCATCTTCATGTAATCCTTCATGTTTGGTATCAAAGAATGCCTGCAGTGGTTAAAAGAAAAAAATATCTCCAGGGATTGTATGACAAATACAATAATTCCTTTTAATTTAGAATCTGATTAATCTGCCAACATATTAAATAGATTATAATTCAAAGCAAGTGAAGAAAAAAAAGACCATTATGTATAAAATCAAATTATTTACTTGAAAGAATACAATTAATCCTTTAATTATAGTGTAAAACATATGGTTTCCTATTTATCATTTCATAAATGGAAATGCAAGCACCTTACAAAAAGTTATTTATTACGTGAGACACAAATTTGTCTTACATGGTATGTAACTGAAAACTAAATATGTTTTCATAATTAATTTTAGACACATTTTGCACTTGCAGTATTAAAGTGTGGCATGCAAAAGCTAACAAGGGCAACAGCTGTATTCAATTGTATACATCATGCTTAAACCAATGGAATAAACAAAAATGTATGTGTGTTGGGAGCTTGAAGACCATTGGTTTTGACCTGCAACTAGTAATAAAATAAATAATAATAATTGGTTAATGGATTAAAGCCTTTTTATTTCTATGTATATTTTTGTGATAATTGGATGTGAGATATAACTATAGGAGTCCCACAGGCCCAGAGAGACCACTGTAACCCCTTTGATGCTATGCACAGGGTCAAGACAAGGGGTCAACATAGGATGGGGGAAGCACAGAATGGGGAAAGGAGGATTGGAGCAGCATAGTATGTGATGGGGAACAGCACAGTATAGGGATAGGGAGGATAAGAACCACACAGTATGGGGAAGGTGGGATTGGTGGCTGCATAGTAGGCAATGTGTTAGCACAGAATGGAGAAAGGGAGGTTGGGGTGAAAGATGCTTAAAAATTGTTGTAGCGCTTGCCTTGTACTTCTGTACCTGCTGCACTGTAGGGCATTAAATGGGGGTACTGCTGCATTATATAGATCACTATGGGGGAAAACTGCTGCACTGTATAAGTCACTGGGGGGGGAAGAAAAGCTGCACTGTATGGTGCACAATGGGAAGGAATCTGCTGAGGGGGGCACATTTTGCTATTTTTGCCATATCCCAGCATTGGCTGCATAGTGCTGGCCTTCTTGCAGCACTAAGGGGTTCAAATTCTGCACCAGGCCTGGGGGTGGGGGCACCATGTTAATCTTACCCCTGGGCCCCTTGGCATTTAGTTATGGCAATGATGAAAGCGCCACATCAACCCCTCACCTACACCTTTTTATTTTGGGAGAAGTCTTACATATTTTTTACTTAGACAAAGGTGATTTAAGACAAAGCAAATTCAAGAATCCCTGCAAAAAAAAAAAACTTTAATATCACACTATTGGGTATGTTTACTAAAACTGTTTCAACATCTTCAATCAGCTTCAACCTGTTTCACTGTTACTTATCATTTTCCTGTACCTTTTCAATTCCAAAGATTTATAAAGAATCATATGCCCTTGAAATTAAATGTTATCGCTAAATATCGATCAGTTGACAGTGGCATACTTTGCAGTGTTTTTCTGTCACCCTCCATTACAGAATGATATCGATATTAATATGCTTTTCTGAGGGGAAAAGTATCCTGAGTGAAGCTAAGTCACAGGACCAGCTCCATAGGAAAGAATAGATGTTTTGCCAGCCTGAGACAGCTTTGTAAATAGGCAAATAAAAAAATAGCATTAACTAGTTGAAAAGTCGACTTTTGTAATTATCCCCCATAGTACATCCAATAAGTGTTTTTTTTTTACCTGCTTAGACATTTGTCTTTTTCTGCAATAAACTAAAACAGTTCTTTGTTAGGTGATTTTCTTCAACAAAAGAAATGTAAGTAACACTGATACCTGTGGGGTCTTTCAACCATTTTAAAGATCTTTAAAAGTTACCTATATGTCATGTTTTGGTAATTGTTGTCAGTAAAATACTACACACTACATTCCTGTAATGTAGGAATCTGATCTGACAGTTTTTAAGGCAAGGAGTATACCCAGAGCCGGCACTGAGTATACCCTTTGTGTTCTAGGAAATGGAGTCCCAGTTTGTACATTTTTTAAAGAAGCGATGTCCAGGATTCCTTAAAATAAATGGTACCCTGCAAGACAGAGATTTTTATTAGTGGTAAAGGGGTGAAGAAAACTACAATATATGAATATTACTTTTATAACCAGCCTGATTGTATATACTGTATATAATTAGTCTTCCAAAAGTACAGAGAGAAAAATTATTCCTGCAAGTTGAGAGTTTCCCATTAATAATTAGTATTGCTCCAAATGCTGCAGAACTATGCAGTACTACAACTCCCGAAGTGCCTTGAGTTAACAGAGGGCATTTTGGATATAAATTGACTGCTCATACAAATTATTCCAGGCAGGTTATATACACAATATTTAATTTGTTTATTTATATGTTTGTAACAGAAAAGCAATGCTCACACCAGCTTTATTAAGCTTTCTATATGATCTGCTCATTGATTTGGGTGTGTCAGTATCACTTTAAAAACAAGACTATTAATTAATAGTTTACAAGGCAGGACTGCCCAAGGTTTACATTTCTTTCAATATGTAGTTATTCCACTTATTACACAATGATTTATAAGGTTGCACAAATCAGCATCTCATGCAATACAGACCTGCTAACCAAATTTTAAAATTAATCCATCTGACAGCCATGACAAGATAACAACTGCCTTTATGTTTCTACACTTTTGCTGATAATGTAGCTTCTTGCAGTAGTGGTACATCTACTACCATCTACATTTCTGTAAAGTTGTTTCAGGCTGGCAAACTAGACACTGCTATTTAAAAACTGTCCATAAGTGCACAAACAGAAATAAATGTTAAGGTAATTTAGAGAACTGGGCACAATTGTAATGACAAAAAGAACTGCAGTATCTGTACATAATAGAGAACAGCTGGACACTTTGAGCCTCATTGACTAAAGTGTGAATAGTTGTGTAGACGTGTGTATTCGCATCTATTCTCCACTTCCCCATTTTCACCTATTGAGAAAACTCTGCTAAATGGTGAATAGTATTCGACGATATGCGAGTCACGAAGCTCTTTGCATAATTTTGCGTGCACATGCACAGGTACTTCTACTATTGACTAAGATGCTGAGTAGTGTGAAGG
>WMED01022863.1:0-11576 GCA_019650415.1 Pipa parva | reverse complement strand
TCTTATCAAACCTGCTAAATCTGCAGGGGGTTGAATACTACTTGTAGGCATTGTATATGATTGAGACTTGATAAAGGGAGGACAGACCAATTGAAAACTTGTTTATTGAAACTGAACTGTTAGTCCAAATAAAAAAGTTATCACCAAGTATTGCAATACTAATATTTTTTTTGCATCTATGGACTAACACGAGCACTCTATCTTAACTTTTATATAATAGGAAGAGAGTGATTTATAGACAGAATTGCAGTATAAGATATGCACATTAGAGATAAGGATGTATCCCTGCTTATTACTTATGTCTATGTCAGCATTCTGGTAGTTTGAACCATCTTATCCACACTTTATATTCCAGTCACATACTTTCTGTATATTTGCCACTGTGCTGATTTTTCCTTTTTTTTTTTTTTTTTTTAATACAAGTGATTCTAAACAGTATATTCCAAACAAGTATAGTTATTTTGTTGTAAGTAAACATTACATTTTTATTTTTGTAGCCCAGGAACATAATCTGTCTGTTCCACAACATAAAGAGGAGGAAATATTTAATCAAGAGTTTCTCAGAGGGCTGGTCAGAAGTATTAAAAACAACAACGTGTATGGTCCCATGAGCCAGATATTGGATTGTTTGCAGCAGTTCCCAGGGAAAACTCGGCAGAGGTACATATCCATTCAACAGAAGCTCATGTCAAAGAGATATTACAGTATATGTTTCATAAGGAGTAAAGATTGATTACTGAGGACAAATAACCCATAGCAAATGATTACCATTCACTGATCTTGCTGAGCTGCAAAAACACAATGTACAAATCTGATTGGCTGCAATAAGTAACTATAATATAAGGCAATCTTTCGCCCTGTTGTTCCTTTTTTACCTTATCAATTAAATAGACACAGGTGGTTTCATTGCAAATGTGCACCAAATTCCACTGAGTGACTGAGTTCCTCTTTAGGAGTAAAAAAAGACTGCAAACATTTTTTTCTAATTTATTTTCAGTGTACAGGCCTTAATCATGATAATTAGTGTATTGTTGTTCTTGGCTTTGCAACATCATTGACTCCTGCATGTAGAATATGCTGCATAGGTCAGTCTGTCTTACCTGGCATGCTAAAGGCGCTGTTTAACTATTCCTTAATTTCTGCTGGTGCACAACTAAAAATATAGCTTTAGCTTTATCAAAGAGTGTCTTTACTTGTTGGATATACATCACTTTGAACTAAGAACAGATGTGGTATGAACTGACAACTATGCAATTAGTACGTCTTTTATTTTTGTAAGACTGCACACAATAACCATATTTGGCCAATATTTTAGATGACTTTCAAAGCAATTACATTTTTGGACACTGTTCTACTATGTTGACCAATTTCCTGTGCAGAGCCTTCGCTGGCTGAACAAATTTATCATCCTAACTGCTACAATTGCTCCACTTGTATCCATCCAGCTGTAGTATGCCCAAAACCTCCTATCTTCATTGTTAGATTATAGCACCATTTTGGGCAATAGAAAAGTTTGTCAGGAACATGACACTACCTGTAAATACTGTTTCAGTTTGATGCTGGAGTGAATATCATACCTAAAAAGCTGAAGTGTAAGCCAGTAGAAATTTACTGTCTTTCTCTTTACAGGAGTTTATATAGAGAAATTCTGTTCCTTTCTCTTGTTGCCCTGGGAAGAGAGAACATCGATATTGGTAAGGATATTTTCAGTCAGTCTGAATTAAATTTTATCAAATGAACTGGTACATTATCTGGTTACTTTGTTTTCAGTTAACGTTTGTTTATCATTTCATGCATAGAAGTCTATTTGTTTAGTATATTAAGAGCTTTGTTATGGAATACTTTACCGTTAGAATTCATTTATTGGAAAAAGTGGAGTTAACCACTGTTACTGTGAGTGCCTACAGATCATTTTATGCTTAAAGGAGAGCTGAAGGCAGAATTCATAATGAAATTAAAACAACACAAGGGGTTATTCACTAAGCTGCAAATTTGACTGTCAAATTCTCAGACAGCAGATTCCAATTGCAAATCCGCAACCGTGACAATTTCCCCATTGTAAAGACACGACTGCAACAATTTTCCATAGTAAAATCGTGACTGCGACAGTAGCTGTCTACTGCGACTGTCTTTAGCTGGTGAATTTACTCCTATACACAACAATTTGGACTTTAGTGAATAACCCCAACAGTGTCTATCAGTAATCCCACTAACCTAGTGAATTGCAGTAATCCAAACACTGTCTGTTTCCCAGAATCCCCTTTAAATACTTGCAGCAGCTGTCTCTCTCCTGACTAAATTGTACCAGAGAGACCAGCCTCTACAGGTACACTGGTGGTGCAAGCATGCACATAACCCAGTTGTAAATGTTAATGCATGTATAGAGACAAGTCGAGTATAGGTGATGCCTTTTATTGGCTAACAATAATACTCGACTTGTCTCTGCTTATATATATGGCTAACATGGTGCTACACTCTACTGCCTCTTAATGCATGTGTATTACTAAGTTAATGTCCATCTAATCCTCTGATTTGACACTGCCTGTTAAGTCTCTACAACATGCTTAATACCTGATATTGTAAAGCTTGTGCGGTATCTCCAACCTGTGTAGTAGCCAGACAAGAGGGTTTAGTGAACCTGTAACTGTGAATATATTTCTGTTTTGGTCACCATTTTTGAATACTGTCATAAACAAGCATAAATAGCATGTTAGATCTTAACAGTAATGCTACTTTTCAACTTGCTCTTTACAGATGTGTTTGACCGAGAATATAAAAGTGCTTATGACCGCCTCACCCCAGACCAGGTGAAATGCACACAAATATGTGATCGCCCTCCTAGTACTGGAGTTATCGAGTGCAGGAAAACATTTGGGCAGCCATTCCTGTAGATGATTTGTACTTTCCTTTAATGGAGTAGTGGCCGGACCCCCCTTTTGTTGAAGGAGGGGGAGTGTTTACAGGTGTGAATAAGACGTCAGCACTTCTCTCTGTGTACTCTGAGATTGTCAGAGGTTTAACTGCACAGTGTGAAAGGATTCCTCACTGCTAGCTCAGTGGAACTGGAATGAATGGTAGTTGATGGACTTGTAGAGAAGGAAGAGTTCTTCTCTTGCCTAAATCTAACTTAGAAGAGAGTAATGAAGAAAATGTTCTTGGTCATTCCAAGTGTTGTAGTTTACAGAGACTATTTATATTTTGTGTTACAAAAATTCCTGAACTAGTGGTTTACATTACAGAATCCTAGTCATTAATTAATGTTTAATTTTATATTGACTGTTTGCAAAAGTAGTGAGCAATGAATTGTGTTATAGGCAATATGTTACTGTGCCTCATAGGGTGCACAGCTTTGTTTTTAAGCATCTTTCCTTAGTTTATTATATATTCAATGCTTATTATTCATTGGAAGCTGAACTACACATTTGACGTATCATTCTTAAAAATACTGGAATCTGCACCCTTTATTGGCTCAGATTCTACTGCAGTAAATCTTTAAACTCTTCTTTCATGTAAGGGACACTATCATCAAACACAAACCCCCTACATGTCTTGGATTCCGTATGACAGTCTGGGCCATGTCGCATGGTCCCAGTTCGTTGTCCCCAATATTAAGTCTCCCTATCTTCCCCTCAGCCTGGTACCTTTCCACTGGCAGCCAGACAATCAAATTGAAGTAGGTAGGGCACCAGTGATGTCAGTAATTATGTCAGCAGAACCCAGCCAATCAAACAGTGGCCAGGTGCCATTGACATCACTGATGGGGGGCACTTATCCCACTAACCCCCTGGCAAATTTGGACATATGCAACCATGTACTAATTACATGTATATATGTGTGTATGTATGTGTGCGTGTTTTTTAATTTTATTTTACATGAAGGAAGACACTGTCTGGGTTGTTATGTTACTGTAGAAACTTCCTTTCTATTAAAGGGGAAATATAGTCAGATTACATCTTTTGATATGCAGTACTGTACCTTAGTGAGAAGCATTTCTCCCCAGCAGTTGTTTCATGTGAGGCAGGATGATTGATTACACAGCACTGATAAACTCCTGCACCAGGAAATGTGTGTGATGTGTACTGGCCAGTTTTCCATGAAAAAGACATTTTTGCCCTACTTACTACTTAATGCCTACCTACAAGTTAGCTTATCTCTGTGATCTCCTGTTTTCCAAATGTAGACAAGCTTAATTTATGCGGCCAAAAGGTCAGCACACTGCTTAACCTGTAGCAGTCATGCAGCTTTTTCTTCTCATGCAAAACAGAAAGGAGACTGATAGGAAAATGTCAGTTCTCAGGAAAACTAATTAAGGAAAGCAAACTGCAAGTATTATTTCCTCCTTAAACCTTTTTTTTAACTATTTGTGTCAACAATTGGCTTAGTATAAAAGAGTTTAAATGTATGTTTGCAGTTATATCAGCTCTATAGTGCCCCTTTAATGCTGACATTCTTTAAACAAAGCAATCAGTTACAGACATAACTTTGTTTACACTACTGATGTAAAATGATTAAATTATTTAACTTACTATTAAAATTTAGCATTGAATATGCTAGATGAGAAAAGACTATTAATTTGCTGGCAGTTACTATTAAACAATGAAAAGGGCCCATAGTGGTCATTTCTAATAAAATAAACCATGTAACTCATTTTAATTCAGTGAAATAGAAAAGAATTGAGTTCTAAATCTAATCTCAAGATGTGATATTGTCATCCATTACAAACTTCAAATAAAAAGTTACGATTTTGTGCAAAAGCAAACATGCTTTCTCTACCTCCTGAAAAAAACAAAATACACCTCAGTTACTGTATAATGTGAGTGTGTGCGCGTACGCGCTCATGTGTGTATGTGCGTGTGTGTTAGGCTCAAACAAACCTGTTACTAGTGAAAATAAGATGGCGGAGTGGAACGGGTCACCTGGATGACTGTAAGCTGTTAAATGTCCATTTCCCAAACTAGGAAAATATGCTTCACAATGCCACAGTGCATTAAATGACATTTTCTGCAATTTGGCACAGAAATAATACAGAATTAGTAGTATTCACTTCTGTGTTATTAAGAGAAAATGTCAAACAGTTTGATGATAGTCTCCCTTTAACCTAAGCATGGTGAATTCCCACCAGCAGACATATAAACTATCTGCTATTTTAGAAAATAAAGAAATTTACACTTTGGCTTTTTTAGTCAGCAATGATAAGAAGCACTTTTAGGAGCTGACAGCAATTTTCATTTTGTTTTGCATTCTCCTTCCCTTTATCCATTTCATGCATTTCTCTTCATTCTCGAGATTAGAGTACATAAAAGTTATTATCTTTTAGAGTCTATAATAGTTGCTGGGTGTGTGCACACATGTTTAGTTCCTGTGTTTGTCACTTGTTTTGAAATTGATGGAACTGTATGGTTTGAGTATTTTTAGATGCATCATGCATGAGTTTTTATTAACTTAAAAACTGTATGTTCAATACACAGTGATTTTATGCGAGTATGCATTTTCATATTACCTACATTTATATGTGTTTTTACAAATGACCAAATAGCCTGTGTGCACATACCTTTCCATCCATAGTCTAGAAATTATTCCACTTCCAGGACAATTTCTTGTTTGGTAACAAATATCTAAGGGTGTCTGTACCTTACCTCTTGAAAACATTTTATTTTGCAAATGTTGAACAAAAAAAATAGCAATTTTATAAAACTGTAGATATCCACCTGAAGTGATGCTGTGTTATACTATTCCCTAATGTCTATGATAGCCACGTGTGTCCTATGCAGGGCAGACAGCAGTCTGAGGCAAGGGATAGCAAGGGGTGTTCATGACCTCAGCCTCACAGCTGTAACACAAAGATCCTAATGGTTCCTCACTGCCCTCAGTCACCACACATAGCTTATTATTACAAAAAGTAGGCTGCTGAACATGTCCCAGGAGAAAGCAGCAGTTGAAGTTGATAGTGTGGCCCTAACAGAGGGATAAAATGCTTGAGACAACAGACTCAAGTGAGTATAAGCATTGGGTAGTAGAGTTCTGGATCTCGGGTTCCATCCACTTGTCATATTTGTATTTAAAAAATAAACAGTCTTATCTAATATCAGCTGTTATGGTACAGACATAATAAAACTCCTTGCTGCATGACCGCCTAGACTAGCTGTTTGCATATCCAGTTTTCATGTATAAATTTTGGACATAACCCTTTCATAATACATTATGCATCCTTTGGAGAAACCATCACCGTCTACTATTTTGCACTTAAAAATCTGTTACATTCCTAAAAACTAGGCACATGTTTTAAGGTTTACTTAGTGCTGGATAACTGTAATATAAATGTATAATGATCCTGTATATAAGAACCATTGTGTGTGAAGTAAATAATGTTGTCCTGCCTTAGGGACAGCTATCTGACTTTGTGTACAGCACTTCTCACTCATTGCATATGCTGTAACAAAAAGAACCATTATGTTTCCTTGGATAAAAAATAGGCTTCATGTCTACAAATTCCAACACCTAGCAAATGTATTTCACTGTATCTAGAGAGTTGTGAGATTCCCAACCATCAATATAAAAGCCATTTCTCTAATGAAGTATGCAGTTCTCACAGTACTGTCAGGGTCTGTATATTGTGTAGATTTGTAACATTTTGGAAAAAGAAAAATACTAAAGAGATAAGATTATGAAAGATTTTTATTTTATTTTTTAAGTTCATGGCAATTCAAATGTGGTCAAACATTTCATTTAATAATATTTAATGGTTAAACAAAAAAGTGGTCTTCATTTTATAGGGGTTCATCTTTTGAGGCAGTGTTTATCCCACAGCATTGTCTCCCTTGGCCTTTCTAGCAGTGTGGAGATTCATCCTTTAGTGTACATCTCACACAATGAAAGGTCTGATTAGCCAGACTTGGGTTTATTCAGTTGTTCACTACCAGAGAACTCTAGTTCTTGCTAATTAAGTTAACACTCTACAGGTAAACTGGTAAAAAAAAAAAAAATCATCTCTTACTGCTGTTAACTATTGTTTATTTGTTTTTGCTAATTAAAAGGTCTGAAATACATATTCTTTGTGTCTATTTTTCATTTTGCCTCTTATGGAGGGATCTATACCACAATAACTGTCTAATAAGTTTTATGATGCAAACATGAGTTGAAATATATACAATATCAGTATGTGAGCCAAGTGTTTTTACTGTGTCACAGACTTCTCTGTGAAATACTGGTATGTAGGATTGTATCATTTAGGAGAAAATGGCAGAATTTAAGGTTTTGATAAAGAGCAGTCTACAAAACAGGATTGGCCAAAAAATTCTGTTGAGAGGTCTGTATCATAAATGCCTTCAACACCACCTGATTCATTTCATCTTTCATTTACTTGCCTTCATCATCCTATATAAACGCTGCCTACAGGTCCCATACTTGCAAATTGCAAAACATCTTTTTACAGTCACAGCAAAACTTTCACTGTTAACGTCATCTGCAGACTTCAGCAAAAGTAATATGGTCCAGTGAGTTGTCAACGTGTGGTAGGACATTTATTTTGAAAATTCTTTACAAAGCCATTAGCCCACTGTAGTTGTTGTATGCAACTAAACATGGGAGTGAGTATCATGTCTTATGGAAATCAATTTCTTGTCTCACATAGTTCTGCATGGAAGAATTACAGATAAATAGTACAAAAGATGGTTTAAGCTGTTAGATGTACTTTATGAGGAGAAAACTATTTTCCCAACATGTATTTTAAAAAGATAGCTCCTTGATACGCAGTGATTGATAAGAGTGAATTCACCCCTTTCCTGTATTCCCAGTCACTTCAATGGAACCTTTTTAAAATTTAGGGTCAAGGGTTCACAGTAGATTTCTACCTCTTTTTCTCAGTATTGAGACTTTACCTTTCTAAATCAACTTCCAATATCTCACTATAAAATGTTTAAAAAAGAAAAATATGACTTTTTTTTTTTTTCAAAGAGGACAGAATTTTTGCTTAAGGCTACATACAGCCCCAATCATAATTTCCATATACTGTTGGTATTATTGTGGGGACCTTGTAAAGGGAGTAGGAAAAATCCTGATGTACCATAGACAGTCAGAAATCTAGCCCCATGCCTTGAACGTTAGATGCCATTGATACATTCTTATGAGTTACATAACATCATGAGAATTGTAGTTTTCATGAACAAGCTATTTGTATATGAATATGTGCACATGTAAGTGTATATTTGTGTATGGATGTGTGAAGGTATATCTATCTGAATTTGAGTGTATAAATGTTTGAATATATATGTACTGTACAGACAAAGTATCTACACTGAATGGATTTTGATGAAAAAAACAATGTGGATTAATACAACAGCTGGAGGCCTGGATCCTGTCTACCGATACCTCTGGAGGTATATAATGAGCTATAGCCTTTAGGCAGTGCCTCAAAGTGTTTTCCCTGGTTACTATGCAAAGTAGAATTTATATAAAAATAGGTTTATTAAAATATCTTCATTGTTATATCGGTGCTACTTGCTTGGACAGATGTAGCACAGTATACTGTAGTGCTAGAATTCTTGGACCACCTAATGGAAGGAGTAAACTTAACTGTTCATAGTTATATGGGGAGGGAGAGGCTTCATATGGATATAGGGCACACAATGATCCTGTCCTCTAGCATCACACTGATAATTACAAATACGAAGTACAGAGTGAACATGGTGAAGCCAAGGAATTTGTTCATCCTCCACTTACAGGCAGCAATGGAGAATATGACAAATAGAAGCATGAGAAAAAGGAGCACAATAGCACAGAAGAGGCCGTTGCTGCTGACAGGCACAGGTCTGAAGCCATTAAATACAGAAAACAGGAACCAAGGAACTGGCAAACTGAAAAGAAGCAAGAAATATTTGTTAATATGCTCTACTCCTGGATGGAGCTCTCAGTTTTTGTTAATAACTGTTATTGGGAGAGGTTTGAATATTTGTTTCTGAAAGCACAGTATTTAAACAAGAAGCAAATCAAACATGTTTCCCTTGTAGAACCAAAATGATCTCAACTGTCTGTCTCACAGGGGAAACATCAGTAAACCAATGTGTAAACTCCATGGAGTGTCTAGGTCTATTCATCATTGGACTGGCAGAAAAATGATTTAGAGGTTATCCTCTAAAGTCCAAATTGTCACATATAGGTGTGAATTCGCCAGCTAAAGACAGTCACAATAGACTGCTACTGTTAGAGTCGTGTCTTTTTAACGAGAATATTGTCACGGTCAAATTTTTTTAAATTGTTGCAGTCGCAGATTTGCTATGGGATTCCACTGTTTGAGAATTGGACAGTCGAATTCAGACTTTAGAGAATAGCCCCCTTAGTTCCATGTTGAAAAAATATCCAATTATGGGAAGTAAAATAAAATTTTCAGTATTTCAAAACTAAAAGAAAAGGAACATTTTGGAAATGTGGATGTGTCTTTGTCAGTAAAAATCCCCACAAAGAAAACTAAGGGAAGTACACAAAATGGCTTTATTGTAATGGGACAAAAGGAAGCTAAAAATAATCCTTATGCATTTCACCATTAAATATAGGTATGATATCTTAGACTTTATTGTACAATAGAGACTTGTTAATATTTTTTACACAAATTAGTCTTAATGTATAAAGAAGGAAGCAAATGGTAATTAACTTTTCTCATACAACCCAAAACTGTCAGTGCATACTATAGGGTTAACTCCTCTGTCTGGAAGGCTGGACAAAAGGAGAAAGACCATCCCTCCTCCTAGGATATAGCAGCCAGTGGCTCCGCCTCTTCCTCAGTTCTTCCTTTTGTCCCACAAATTTTTTATTACATAAAACACACTACGTTTCGATGTTAACCTCCATCAGGTATGAAACCTGATGAAGGGTTACCACCCTGATACATGGTGTATCCTTGATGCCTTAATAACTGGAAATTTTCCTTTGAGATGGTGACACAGTCTGAACATTTTTGTGCATTTTGGAGTTTTGCATGCCACCTTGACCGAGGGTTGTCCAGTTATTGCTCCTGATATTGTGGAGGATTGGAGAGTGCCAGGGATATTTATGAAACCGTGAAAATATTTTAAAACTTGGTCTTGTTGATTTTATCCCTGTAAATCATGACTTTTCCACCCAAAGCTAATAAGAAAAGGCTGATCCTGGTTCATCTTTATTTTAGTGAATTACTTTGGATACTCACCCTACAGTTATGTCAAAGATATTGCTTCCCACTGAACTGGAGACTGCCATGTCCCCTAGTCCCTTTCTTGCTACAATGACACTAGTGATGAGGTCAGGAATGGATGTACCGGCTGCCAGAATGGTCAGTCCCATGATCTCCTCTGAAATTCCTACAGTTTCACCCACCTTATGAAAAAAAATATACGTTACTTCCAGGTATAACAAGCAAAAAATAAATGGCTAGCTAATAGTGATTACATGATATAATCGTACATTATTGTCTTTCCCACACATACTGATCTCATGTTCCATTCATATCAGATACATGCAGAAATTAAATGTTATAGTCATGTATTGTCATCCACGCTAATAATTATAACTAATAACTGCTTAGTTAGCGAATAAAAGATACCAGCTTTACTCGATTTGTCTCCACACTAATAACAAAATGCTAAAACAGTATTATATTGATATCCGGCACATAGAGTAATAATTATTGTTATATAAAGTGCTACAATCTGCCACCTGATATACATATATCATGAAACCGTGCTAACCTTGCAGTTTACCTTGCCAGTCTTCTATATGTAGATAGGTAAAAGTAGGTGATACTTACCTGGTGTGCCCACCATACCATAAGGTATGAGAATATCGCAATCCACAATATAGATCCCAGAAATGTCATGACGAAAAACTTCCGAGATTTCTATATAAATGAGAGAAAAATATTCCACTTCTGTATACATCTCCTTAACTGGACATGAAGGTTCTCCTTCGATGACCAGTGCATACATAGCAAGGTAAATAACACACTGGCCTAGGGCGAAATTTATTAAACTCGGAAAAGCCGTTTTTAATTTCCAAGTTTAATAACTCGGGAGAAGGCTTTGAAGCTTCTCGCAGTAAGTATTGTGAGATTTGCCTCGACTGATACTTGCAGTGAGAAACTTATTTATATTGAATATATCCATGGAAAGGTAGCTATACAGTATGGCTACCCTATCCATGGATATATTCAATAAAAAAAGTTTCTTACTTCAAGTATCGATTGAGGCAAATCTCGCGATACTTACCGTGAGAAACTTCAAAGCCTTCCCCCAATCAAACTCAGAAAAGCTAAACGACTTTTCCGAGTTTAATAGATTCTGCACTGGATTTTTGCCCCAATATATTTTCTAACTGTACTTTCAAGGTATCAACAAAGGCAATTGAAAGAAATTTGCTATGTTTTGCTGGACAAGGAAAATGTGTAATGTATGACAGTGCTTCTCAAAGTGGCGGTCCGGTGCCGGTCCGCGGACCAATAGCTGCCGGTCCTTGGCAGGCTTTCAGCGCTACATTGGGAAAAAACACCAGGTGTAGCTCTGAAAGCCTGCCGAGGACCGGCAGCTAAATCCCCTTCTCTGGGGTTAGGG
>WMED01022862.1:0-11577 GCA_019650415.1 Pipa parva | reverse complement strand
AATTGAGTATTATCTGACAGAATTGCAGGGGTGCCAATACTTTTGGCCAGCACTGTAGGGATCCTGTACTCAAGCCTTCTTTTCACTGTTTTTTTTTTGTTGTTTTTTTTAAATGACTTTCAAAGTGAGATTCAGATCCAGGAAACCAGGTTAATTTAAAATAAGATACTGTATATTAATGAACAAATAATTCCTGTTTCTGAACAGAAGCACCATAAACAAGTTACATGAGAAATCGTAATCTGAAGCAATCGTGTTTTAAATAACATCTTAATTTATTTGATAGAGAGCAAATTATACAAAGTAAAACTAATATCCCTGCTTTTCTTTATTTTTAAATTCCCTTCTATACAGAAAAATGAACAGTTTAAATGGCAATAAAAATAGAAATAGCCTGTAAAATAAAATAAAAAAAGCATATAAAGGTTTTAGTCCCAGTCCTGCTTAGGGACATAGTAAATACATACAGTATGAATATGATCATTCATGTCATGTGCTGAAACATAACCGCAAGTCATAGTTACAGTGTACATCAAATATGCACAATGCCTGTGAAATTGGGAAAAAAACATATCAGAGGAAAACATCTTTTTCAAGTGGAAAAAAGTAGCATTTGTTAATCATTTTAAAGATACAAACAGATTCATCCTTATGGCAACATTGCAATGTATACATTATGTTAAATGGTAGATTTTATTCGTGGGGCTTTGAACCCAGAAAAGACTTGGGTGTGTCCGGTCACTTAGCTCATAGATTTAGAAATAAACTGTAAGTGATCTGCCCAAACACATAAAAGCACAGTGACAGCATATCATGAATAAGCAAACCCCTCCACCAAATTAGGTTCATGGCCAACTTGATTTTTGATTGGTCATTTTCAATCCATGCATACTAAAGACTACTCGAAAGAAGTCACAGTGACCTACATACATGGTTATTTTTGGGCTGCTGTTTGTCAAGATTCTAGAACACCTTCTAAATGAAATACTGTAATGTGGTTTTTGAAAAGCCACATGTATTTTAAAGATGATAGCAAAGCACATTTGGCACTCATTTATCCTTTTATAAAAGTGTAATTCAGTTGAGGAAAATAAATAAGCTATTATAAACAACTCACTTGTGATGGCTGTACTATAATACCCAGAATATACAGCACAGAAAACAGCCAGCAGATAGAAAACAAAACCACCAGTCACATATATACAAATATACATTTCATTGGTAATTTCTTGTGATTTGTCCTGGGAAGTGAAGCAAATGTTGTTTCAGATATATTGGCAATGTGAAAATATACAAGCACCATTTTGGGAGTTATTGGTTAAAGTGCGAATTCGCCTGTCTAAGTGAATTTGCATCACTTTGGGTGGCTACGCTATGGTTCTCTACTCCTTATTGACTAAACAGCGAATTCATATAGAAAATCTGTGACTGCGACAATATTCGCATAGTAAAGTCGCGACTGCATCAGTAGCAGTCTGTTATGTAGTGTGCGACCATCGTTAGCTGGCGAGTTTTCCGCACTGCAGAATATGGGGAAGTGGCAAATTCACTCCTATACACGACTATTTGCAATTTAGGCAATAACCCCTTTAAGTTTACAAGCATTAAAAAAGCCACCTGTCCTGAACAAAAGTTCCAATTGATGATATTTGGTATGAAGGGTGGTAAAAACCTGTGCCCTAGTACAACTCAAGACTCAAATGTGCAATTCTTAACCAAGTGTAGAAGTTATTATTACAATGACCCTATGGGATAGGATAAAAACACAGGTTCAGTATTTCTGTCCCAATACACAATATCACAAGTGGTATCTGTAGGTGGTGGGCAAGTGGTGTGATTCTTGCAATGAATAAGCACTTGCTGATATACTAAAATAGGAGACAAATGGTATAATACGATTACACAGTTTCCAAACGGCACATAAGTATCCACACTGCAAGTTTATTTTATTTCAGGAGGCTTCTTTTATGCTGTAATAAATACATTGATGGAAAAATAACCAAAAACCTTCCTAGAACATTTATAGCAGAAATACCACCTTGCTATAATCTACCAGTACCACAAATACTATAATAAATAACATTTAAACGCATGTTACTCTCAAGAGACTCTCCTGGTTCTTGAGTAACAAGAAAATAAACATCACTGATGTGGCTTCACCAGTGAGGTCATAGCTTAGGGAATGTTAGTTGTGGAGTATTTAACTTGTATTTTAGCTTAGAGAGAAATTCTCTGGACTCATGTGGCTTTACTAATACTAGTAAATGTTGTGTCTGCGAACTTGAAAACTCGACTAATATTGTCTGCCTCCGACAACCGCAAACTAGGCCAAAAAGGGTAACAAGCCACTTAAACATGGAGGCCAGCATTTTTAAGAGGTAAATACTTTTTGGTGTTAATACATATTTCTGTTGTCTACTTAAGGTGGCGGTTCCAAACACTCAAGGTACCTACTGAATAATCAATAACTAAACATTTCATTACCGTTACTGTATTTATGGTATTTCTTATGGGGGTTCATTTTTCAGAAATGTATAATAGGGAATGTAATGCAGTGAAAGTAGTGATAAAGGTAAGAAATCATAGATACTGCTTAATAAATATGCCTGTGTTTCTGAGGGTCTCTTATTGTGTGTACACGACTCTACCACACAGATCACAGTAACAGAAGATGTATCACATCACAGTGTAGACTGTAGGGAAAAAAACCCCCAAAAACAACAGAAGAGATATGTATTGCTTCCAAGCACATTCTATAGGTGACATCAGTCATAGAAGGAAAACACAAACATATACTCTACTGCAGGTTTTCAGCATATACAATTGTGTGTGTCATACTCTCTGATGACTGCCAGAAATAGCAACAGGATGTAAACAATTGGTTTGTCTCCCTGTCAGCTCAAACAAACTGCAGATAATAAATGTGGGATATTACCATTACCTCTTGTGAGAGTAATCTAATCGGGTATGACACTGTTCGTACCTACAGACATCTGTGCAAAGGCACATTATAACACACATAGTTTTGAATTATTTAGCAGAATAATCAAGTGTTCTTCTAGGCAAATTGACAACTATAATATGAATCAATATAGGGCTACTTTTGTAAAAAAAAAACAAAAACAAACAAAAAAAAAGTCCTTGATAAGTATGTTTCCAATTGAAACAAAATTTTTTCCATGATCCCAATGCAAGAAAGAGTGACAGGGTGAGGGGAAATCAACTTTCAGAGTTCCTTTTATTCTAGACTGATGGGGGGAAGCATTGCCCAGCATATTCCCGAACTGTAGTGTCCAACCTTAGAAAATTACATTTCCCAAGTAGAAAACTTAAGTAAAAAAGTAAAAATATCAAAGTTAGAAACTGAAACTAAGCTCAATAAGGATCAGGAAAACATGAGCACGTTCTCAGCAAATGACAAGAAAATAATTATAATAATAATTAAATAGTTCATAATTAGTATGAACACCTCAAAACATTTTACTGCACAATGCCTAGTGCACACCAGTTTTACCTACATCAGGTAATAGAGATAAGTGTTTTTATGTCCAAAAATTATTGGTCCAGGTAACCAATCCATGAACTAAATCCCCTCTTCCAAACCTTTATATATAAACAGCATATTTGATGAATGATGAGCTGCCTGCCCCTGAGAAGTCAGTTTTGTGGCTGCCCCTCTGTGTTCTGGATCGAAAATCTAGATCTTATCTCTGTAGTGGTGCATTATTGGTAAAAAGCTTTTGATGTCCTTTCCCCTGAAAAACAAGCATTGCAGAAACAACTTCTGTTGAATAAAAAATGGAGTGCGACGCATGTGACATTTAGAAAAATAAGATCTTTAACTTAGAAGTTCATTTTTGAATCTGATAAATTGGCCAAAAACAATAATATGCAAAGTACATTGTGATTTTTCAAGATTCAAGTATATAGGTTTAAGTTATATGGGAAAAACAACTGGTAAACTCTAAATTTTAACTGGTAACTTCCAAAATGTGTGTTTTATAGAGAAGGTGAAAGTTTAAAATGCAGGTATGGTCATGTGATCATAATCTAGCTGAACCTGATTCCCTGGTCAGGCTGAGGGGAACCTGGGAAAAGTACAACCTCTGCTTTTATAGCCCTGTGACTTTAACACGTTAATGTTTAACAAAATTACTGGTATCCGTAAAGATAAAAACACAGAAAGCAATACAATTCGTGATTTTAACATTAAAGATAATATTCCCAATCTAAATGTAAATTTTTAGTTTTGTGGTGTCACTGGTCCTCTACTGATACAAGAATTGAGTTTAACTTTGGACCTACTGTAGTTTGCTCCCTGCATGACTAGCATAAAACAAAATGGACTACATGTACAAACAAGATACAACAGCCTTCTGACTTAGTAAATATAAAGATGCATTTTTAAGGTAATTTTGCATTAATTCGACATACTGTTTTTTTGTGTGTGCTGGGAGCAGTAGGCAGACTTCTCCATATAGCACTACATACATACAAAGTGTCATATGTTATGCTGGGAATTACAGCTCTGAATTTGCTGGCGCACACTGCATATTGCCATAAATGTTTACTGGAACTATAAATAGTAAGGCATGCTCAGTGTTTTGGAACTACATAGGGAATAGAAGCTTGTGAAGTTCTGTTTTGTTTTCAGTAAATAATATATTGCATTTTTTTAAAAAAATGGTTAATATACTCACCATATTTAAAGATGTACAGTGTCAGAAATGTAAACAGCTATTTCTCTACTCGTACAGAAATGTCTGATGTTTCACAATAACCTGTAAAACATAAAGCATTTTTTGAAGAAAGAAGAAAAGACTTCAAAAGGACAGATTAACAGGAAGAGAGTCCATCCTTTCACACTAGTTTACCTTGGTTCTCTTCATCTGTCATGTCATCTTCCCATTGATTCTCACCAGCTAAAAGTGGGTTTCGAGATTCACATGCCATTCTCATTGGATATGAAAGGCCATCCCCAAGGCTTATGAAAATAAGAGAATGTAAGGATGTGTATTAGTCAATTTTGTAAGAAAATTAACACTACAGCCACCGACTCATTATGGAGAAAGCAGTACATGTCATTTAGCTGCCGCAGGTGAAGACTTGTTGCTAATGAAATATTAACAAGTGTAAGAAATGGAAATGGTACTATCCCATTTCTTACGAGTTATATGCATTTATATCAGTAAGTCTGCTGTATATCTATCTTAATTTGGTTAGAACTTCAGAGGGTTAGGTGTAGCACCATCTGCTGGTGTCTTTTATTATTACATATTGCAATATAATATCCCTCTAGGAATGTAGATGGGAGGAGTAACCCAGTCTATAAATACATGTGTATCATGTGGGTTTTGGTCTTCAGTCCCAGGCCTGGGAGCAGGTTGGGCCTTTGCTACAGGGCCTCCATTGCGCAGGGTGGAGAATCCCTATAGTCCATCATTTTGGGTGGAGTTCATGTGTCAAGACCCTCTGTGAGAAGTTATGCCTCACCAGGATTATGCTGATCCATGACACAAGGGAGGGTAACTATATCCAGAGTACCTAGATACTATGCAATGGATGTGATATGATACTGCTACATCTATTAGCTGGCCGTAATCTTTGATGCAGTGTGACATCATGCTGATATTACTACTCACTGTAAATAAAGTTAACTGTTTGGTGTGCAAAGAATCTCTGGCACCCATTATTTAAAGAGGTACAAACCCTACTCCAACTAAGTAAGCGGGGCCTAATCCCCTGAGGTGATTGAAAGCTGGCTGTGGATGAATTACCCTGTGTGGATTATGTAATCGCTAAGGAAATAGTAAAAATAGTGTTACACAAGAATGATTTTACAAACTTTTTGAAACAATGTAATGTATGTCTGCTAGAACTTATTGTATGTAAATGGAAATCCAGTGAGCCTTTATATTGAGACTATGCACCTACAAAATTTGGAAATACATTTCCAATTTTTTTAGTTCAATGAAAACTAAGACATGTTTCAGCTCAATTTTAGAAGCCCAGACCAAATATCCTGCATAAAGATAACCTTACAATCAACTCTACTCTCCAGGAAGCTCCAATATTCATTACTGTTACATTCATAAAGATATAGAGAGCACCATACACAAAGTGGATACCAGCAAATGACATGCAGATGTAACAAGACACTAGGTAATGGGAGACTCTGCCTCTAATAACACAAACTCTTATAGGAACAAATGACATGTTAGATGAAATAAATGTGTTATATAGTTTGTCTTGCATTCAATTTAGCCAGTACAATGCTTAGTGGGATAGAAGTATGTTACTTGTCAATGATGACATGGAAGTTATTAGGGGTTGGTCGAAAGGCTTGCCTAAAAATTGAAAAATAACCATACTGGTGGCTCCTGGAGTTAAATATCAGCATATTGTATTTTTAAGATGGATGCAATAGATAGAGTGCAGAGTTGAGTCTAACCACAGATTCTAAATCCCTATTTCCATTTGTTATTCCGTGCTGCCCTCCAAAGATGATCATTTTAATTTTTTTCAGTAGCAAATATGCCTGGGTTTCATGTAAATCTGAGTTCCAAAATCATAAAGCCAGTAAACACAGGTAACCCTGTAAGAAACAAGAAATCCCTGTTTCCCAGCTTCTGTTTTCCTTTCTGATGGGAGTGCAAAACATGGACTGAAGTGAACTTTGATTGAACGGTATTGTTCAGCTTTGGATGACTATTGTGTTTTTTTTTTTCATTTTAAGCTACACAATTAACATTTTTGAAAAAAACAACAGCTGTGTTACTGTCTGTCTGAAACTTCCAGGAAAGGCACTGCAATTTGAAGAATCCTGAACTCCTCAATATGTGTACTAGTGTCTAGTTGTAGTGTTTCTTTTTTTAAAAATTTTTTTAAGTGTTAGGAAGTCATTCTTATGGGGTAATTCAGGAAGGTGCGAACTCACCTTGCGATGCTTCCCCTCAGCTCGCATAGATTGTTATGCTTTAAAGGGATTCCAGTCTCGGCGAGGCGATTCGAATGGAGCCTCGCTGAGACTGGAATCCCTATAAAGTGTTCGCTGATGTTTGCATGCAGGACATCAGCAAGTGCATAACAGTCTGTGTGAGCTGAGGGGAAGCATCGCAAGGTGAGTTTGCATCTTGCTGAATTACCCCCTTAGATTAAGTCCTTGTTTGTAGTCCAGTTGTGGATTGTGGAAAGGTGAGGCTAATTTCATGTGGCCAGTATGCTAATATGAATATGGTTTGGTCTAATTAGATCATGGGTGTAATAAGTTCCATGGATGGTTTAACTGCTAGCAACTCAGATTAAATGAAATTGAGGACAGTCAATCACAGCGTCTGAGATTCCTATGTGAACTGTTTTTATTGAATTTGTGATCAGCAAAACCATAGAACAACAAATACAGCTATTACAGTTCAGAATAGCAATCATTTACCCAAAGCATGAATAATAATAGGAATACAACACGTGACACAGTTACAAATGTTCTGTAAAATAATGATATGCCCCAGAGCCATTCAGAGTAGAAATCCCATTAATATTCCTCCTAAGATTCCAAGCTACAAAACCTCTACTACTATTTACAGCTAGAGAAACCTGTTATAGAATTAGATATTCAAATGGTGTCTAAAAAAACTGGAGAAATTACACTTGATTTTTCTTAAACTGAACTGCCCAGCCAGTTCCTCTTTGTTTGAACTCTTACTGCTTCCTGCTTTTTTTTCCCATTATTTAGTCTTCAGCTTCTGAAGAACAACTTTTGTTTCCTACCTGCATAATTCAGCAATGCTAATATCACACTTTGTTGGCCAGGACCACTTCTAGTGCTTGTATTTTCCTGCTGTGAGTTTCAGCTTACGTCAGTAAGTATCTATTGTATTACCCCATTTTCTGCTATTTATATTCTCAATACTGGATGGAATACAGGATGGAATACTAGCACATAGGAACGCTGCAGCATTTGATTCCCACTAATATTATCCAGTTAATAGAATGTAGCTGAAGAACTAATAGCTACAATGAGTCTGTTGGGGTGTCAAATCCAGTTCGGAAGAACAAAAAATGATGTATTACATGTAGTAATTAGTACTAGAACTTATCCATTTATAGTCTTAATACAGATAATGTATAATATGACTAGGGACATTCTTACTGACTGAAAACATATTGAGAAGGCAGCAATGGCCTTCCTGGGTGGCCAAGAATGGAATATCGGAGCTGCTGGAGACACACAAAAAAAATAAATAAAAAGGATCTTGTTGCTAAAGAAGTAAGCTATTCGGGGGAAAGTGCACTTCTCAATGATGTAATAGCAGAAACATTGACAATGTAAGAGACAGACATAAAGCATGATTTAGAGGTAACAGTAATACTAAAAAAAAAGTCCATTCATTTTAAAGTGCTATTGTTTTCAGAAGAATAAACTTATATGCCTAAACATCAGTTTATTTTTCAGATAAAATATCACTTTTAAAAACTTTTCAAAAGACCTTGTTAAATGTATAGTAAGTATAAAGGCATTAGAACAAGCTGTATACTGTGAAAATCACCTACCTTGTGAAGACAGGAATAAGCCATAGCTTTCTATGTTTCCCAAATACCTGCTCAATGTTCTTAATTATGCCCAGGTGGAAGCCATTTTTATCAGGACCACTCTGAAAAACTGGAACTGAAAAAGCCTCTAAGAAAAGAATATAGGTATAAGTCATAATGTCTCATAAAGAATATAGGTATAAGTCATAATGTCTCATAAAGAATATAGGTATAAGTCATAATGTCTCATCTCTTTTTACCCTAAAAACAAACAGAATTCAGTCTGTAAAATTATCTTTGCTCAGTTTTGGAGCTAATTCTTGCTAATTCTGATACAGATTACACACACTGGACAGAAATCACAATGGATAAATGGGTTTGCTGTAATAAAATAATGAAATGTGTTAGTGCAGAGCTTATTTAAAATATTTCTAAGTTTAGTAGCCAATTGAAATCCATTAACTGCATTGGAAATATGTAGCCCAGTAATATGTTACCTTCACCCTTGCACAAAAAGTGTATTTAGATATTGTGTAGCATTAATGATCGTCATCAGGGTAAGCAAACTTATGGGAGGGGGGGTAGCCAAAACCAATGTCATCATTCGTAATCAGAAAAAGACATTTCAAATGGGTAATCGGGGACAATTATGGCCAAAAGGATAATATCTGTGGCTTTAGCTGAGACTATAAAAATTAAAAAAAATTTATTCATCATTGTTGGGAGATATTCAAGTCTGCATCAAAGATATGTTAGGGCGACATTTTTACAAAACCCTTTTTCTTTTCATAATGTATTTATAAATGGAGTTTCATAGAGGGATAATGTGTTAAAATCAGTTTTCTCCGTATGGCTTTTGTAACAGCGTTTATTTAAGGTAGGGCTGCACAAATGGGGTGGTTAGGTGTGACCCTTCAAAGGAATATTATGGTTACCAGCCTCTGTAATGCAATTTCCTTTTACATTTAACATCTGTGTAATTCTAGTACAAAGCTTGTAGGAACAATACCTGTATGGCGAACAAAGAGCATGTCAGTCTAGACATTATAAACCACAGTTAGGTTACAGGCTTTGAATTTTGTGACAAAACCCTGAGCGGTCCACTTACAGGGATTTTCAGGTTTTTTTTTTTAAATAAATCTCCAATGGTGCTTTCTTAAAATAACATCTATTATATGTAACATATATAATAAAAATGACTAGAACATAATAAATATGAGCTTTCCACTGCTCTGTACTGCTTAGCTAAGCTTAACACAAGCTCCTAGTGCTAAGTTTGACATTTGCTGACAAGATTATACAAGATAACCTTTGATACTGCACAACAATGCTTTTAATTAACATATAACCCTTTTCAATAAAGGATCATAATTACTAAGGAGCTTGGAAAGCCTGCAATTGTGTTACCACAGCAACAAACCATTATATTGTGAAGCACATTTCTGCTGTATTCCAGCAGACAGAAATGAAATGTTAGTGCACCCACTTCACAAAGGAAATCATTTGGAAGTTAAGTGAGCAATCAGCATAAAGTAGAACAGCTGTTTAAGGTGCCTATTATACATTTTTTGAATATCATAAACATTAAAAGGACAGTATTACCAAAAAATGAAAATGCCTCAAATGGATTTATGGTTACTATGTATTCAGTTTGTGCTTCCAAAATTTCTAAATTGTGCCTACAGAGTATGATATTTAGATTTTTAGCTTTTAGGCATACTTCCTGAATATGTATTATCTGAAACAGTGCTTTCTCAAAGATTTGGTATTGAATAGTAACCCTGAAAATAATATTTCATTCTTTGGTGTAAGTGGCAGTGTTCTGTTCCATACATTGCAGAGGTCTGTTATGATAATTGCATATTAAACAAGAACGATAGACTCGTAGTGTTAATAATGAGCCTAATTAAAAAGTTTTCTGTGCTTGACGGCTGCTGCATCCCTTTTCTCTTCTGGTTCCTGTAATTTTCACTGAAAAGAGGCAGCGCAGTTGCAAAAAATGCTCTTTTCAGCAAAACTAAAATGTTGCACAACGTTATAACTAGTGACAGGTGCAAAGTAGAGGGATTAACTGTGTACATTATTTTACTGTTCATGTCCCACTAAATTCATTTTCAATAAACAACCATTTGCATAGTTTATGGATAGAAAGCAGTAGGAGCTGCTATATATTCAAGCATGGATCACTCAGTGAACTAAAGTGTAATTTGTTACTCTCTTACTAATAGGAAAAATAAAACAGATGACCTTGCAAAGAAGAGTCTAATTAGCAAATAAAGTTAGATAATGGAATGTTTATTAAGATGCTTGGGTAAAAGAGTTCTAGGTATACAGTGTATCAGTCTTACCAAGGGTAGTCCGGTTTACGCTTACAAGCCAACAATGGTATCCAAAAAGAAACATCAGGCTGATGAAGAACATTAACGCCACGAACAACAGGAAGAGCACATGAAATTTTGCCTGGCCATTTGACAACTCATCCTATGGCGAGAATGTAATATACAGTTGGATAATGTACCATTTATTATGCAATGCAGCAAAACAACTAAAGTAATCAAAACATTTAAATGATGTAATAATATGGCCTACATCGCCTTTCGTTTATCCCTTCCTTTATAACATTGTGCCCTAATTCTGCATAGCACTATATACTAAACCCACCATGTATGATTTCTGTGCCAAAGTGATTGTACAATACAATGAAATAATTTACGTGTTATTGTCGTCTAATATAGTAAACAATAAACTTAACTGTACCAGTGCCAATAGGCAGCTGCCAAAGCAAATAGGATCATGGGGTGCGTCAAAAGAGGCATAGATACACATGACAAGAACATAATTATACAAAAGCACTGGTCAGACCACACATGGAATACTGTGGGCAGTTTTGGGCACCAGTGCACAAGAAAGATGTGGTTGAGCTTGAGAGGGTTTAAAGACGGGCTACTAAAATAATTAAAGGAATGAGCAATATACAGTACCAAGAAAGGGCTTGTTTAGTCTAGAAAAAAGAAGATTAAGGGGTGACCTAATCACTATGTATAAATA
>WMED01022860.1:0-11577 GCA_019650415.1 Pipa parva | reverse complement strand
ACATTCGCTAAGAATTTAAAGTATACTTTACTTTCTTTTCACTTTTGTTATCCCCACCTCATATGGTTTCAAGAAGCTGCTGAATATACATCCAGGCTGCAGGCTATTTTCTTGATACTACCTGTCAGTTAGACAGGGAAAGTGGCAAATCACAGAATGAGTCTCTCTCCCTCCCCTCCCCTCTCCTCCCTGCTCCTTCCCTCTCCTGTTGCATATTCAGCAGCTTCTCTGAACCATATGAGGTGGGGATAACAAAAGTGAGAAATTCTTAGTGAATGTGACTATAGTATGTATAGTAGAGTTGTATTCCCAGTCATAGTATAACATTCTCAGCCTTCCCTTCAACCCAAGCTGTCCCACTTACACTGTACTAGACTAGCAGCTGATACAGCCCTCTCCTCCCCTATCCTCCCTGCTCCTCTCCTCTCCAAAAGCATCAGCTGATACAGCCCTCTCCTCCCTGCTCCTCTCCTCTCTGAAAGCAGCAGCTGATACAGCCCTCTCCTCCCTGCTCCTCCCCTCTCCTCTCCAAAAGCAGCAGCTGATACAGCCCTCTCCTCCCTGCTCAACCCCTCTCCGAAAGCAGCAGCTGATACAGCCCTCTCCTCCCTGCTCCTCCCCTCTCCTCTCGTCTCTGAAAGTGTCAGTACTGAGACAGCTAGCAAATGCCGATGACGATTTCCATAACGATTAATTCAGGAAATCATCGCATCATTGCGGAGCACTGATTACCTTTAAAATCATACTGATTTCATCAAATCTCGATACTATCGATCAACACTATTTAGCAGCAGTCCAGTTCCAATACAGTGTAATTAATTTTTTATACATATCAATCCCAAACAAAATATTCACTCAATATTCGCTCAATATTCACAACTAGGATTGCAAAGGTTGTGGCTTCTAATATAGCCAAGACCTGGCTTCCTGCAGCATTCATTTAAACATAACAAAATATAAAAATTTGTAATTATAAACATACATCCCAACCTTGTCTCCATGTATTACTGAAAGTCTTAAAAGTTCTTAGTACACAAATGTTGGACAAGGATGTGTAAAAAACAAATGCACTAAGAGACTGTTTTTCACAAATGAAATAAGATAATATTGCAATTTAGCCTTTAAACTGCCTGCACCCCTGTAATGTAATGATTTGGTATAGATCTTGAATTAATTGACAAATTGTGCTAGTGAAAAGATTCAGTGTTATGTGTATAGCAACAACTGCTGTAAAATTAAGCGGAGTAGCAAGTAGTAGCAGTATATCGCAACTAATTCAAAGTCATCTGTTTAACTTTCTGTTACAAAATCTTTTTAGGTTATTATACATGAGTCATTAACCTTGTTTCTCAGAGCTAGCAGCCAAGTTAATGGACTCTAGGGACTTGTTAAGCAAATTGTAACTTCAGCCTAACTACTATCACTATCAGTATTATGCTCAACGGTCTCTGGCAAAGCATACATCACAATAAGTGGATGCAAACTCTCCATGTGGAATGCTATATATTTATATGTGTATGTGTGTGAACGTATAGTTGGGTTGTTACACTTATAGAAATTTGGAAATTAATAACTAGATTTTAATTAATTTTACTTATGACACTGTACATGTTAAATTAACCTTTTATTAGTCTAAATGTGCTATGTTTAGGTGCGGTCATGGCTTAGATATTAAACTATTTTGTGCCTGTTTTTGTTCATTTTTGTAATACACCTATAGAAAGTAAGGTGTTATTTGGCTAGGTTGCTATTAACATAATATTAGAGCTGCTCTCTTTTATGGTTTAATGTCAACTAGTGGGATTTGCTAAGGTAAGCAAAGTGTCAGATGTAATGTACAGTACATGCAAAACAAAATGAGATGTTGGTCCATGTGGTCAAATTTATATGAGGGGATGATCCTTAGTGAGTTTGTAATTCTCTATCCAGGAGTCTGAGGGAGAAGATATCCTTGCAAAAAGACCTACCCTATAAGGTACACATTTGAAGAAGGTGACCCTAGGTGTGTGTGTGTCACATGACAATATTCCTGCATGAAGAACATGGCCTTAGAGTTATTTTGAGATAGGGCTTCTTTTGTTATAAGACAGTGCCAGTGAGACAGCAAATAGGTACCTCTCACATAGTTAGGGGTCATCCTACCTTCATTTAGGGACTCCATTAGAGCAAGACACCTCCCTTCCTCAAAGACCTGGAATTCTGTTGTAGAATTTTTTATAGAGTGCAACTGTCTGCAATAAATATATTGCTCATATGGGGTTCTCTGCATGGTGACCCATTTCATGTCTATAGTTAAGTGTGCATGACTCTGTTATACATTACTCTGTTAATAAAAGCCACATTTTTAGGTGGTGTGAATTGTTATGGTGAAATTTATTAAACTCGGAAAGACCGCTCTCGGCCTTTCCAAGTTTATTGGGCAAGAGTTTGCATTGTTCTCGCAAGATTTTTTTGTGTTTTTGAGTTTTTCGATGGAAAGGTAGCCTCCCTGTTTCCTTGAAAATAAGACATCTTCCAAAAATAAGACCTAGTGCAATTTTTTCCAAGCTTAGAAATATAAGGCCTCCCCTGAAAATAAGACCTAGCTGCAGTAAAGTACAAGAAATAAACTGTACTGGTACCATGTTTCCCTGAAAATAAGAAATCCTCTGAAAATAAGACCTAGTTCATCTTTAGGGACAAAAATTAGTATAAGACCCTCTCTTATTTTTGGGGAAACACGGTAGTAGTATGGTTACTTTTCCATTGAAAAATTAGAAAAATCGAGATTGAAAAACTCAATCTTAAAAACTTGAAAAAATCTCATGAGAACAATACGAGATCTCACTCGATAAACTCGGAATAACTGAGAGCATTCTTTCCGAGTTTAATAAATTTCGCCATTTTAGAGTTAGTTTATCTCACACTTTAATTTCAAATTAGTTTAACAGAATGTTTATGAGGCAAACCATGTGGTGCACAACCCCAGTTCATTTACATTACTGCCATCTTAGTACAGCTCAGTAATTGAACCACAGGGCCTTATTGAGTAAAGTCTGAATTTACCTGTCGAATTTACTTTGCTACCATTCAAGTCACATTGCCAAAATAGTCATAAATTCACTTCTCCTTGTTTATGAAGCTGTGGATAGATTTATCAAACAAGCAAACTGCTGCAAATGCTGTCACATGCATAGTGTGCCAAAGTCAGTCAAATAGAAGTAGGATGCAAAGTCATGATTGACTGATGTGAATTCTCCCAGTGAAGTGCACTGGCACCATCCTCACCATATTCCACTAACTGTATATAAGTGAATAATACATCTATTTATTGTTGCAGACTATTTCTGTCACAGTTGTCATTGTCACTTCTAAATAAATAGTTGACTTATTCCACACCATGGCCCCCCCAATTCATTCATTCAGATTCTGGTGTGGCAAACTTAAACAGGTGAATTCGGAGCACTACGCCTTGTCAAATTCGTGACTGCGACTGACTTTACCACTTTCTGTATATGCGAGGTACCAGTGCACATTCATGCAAAGTAATGCAAAGAGCTCCATAAATCCATGACTATAGTTAGAGAGTGAATTAGATGCTTATTCACCATATCACAGCGTTTGCTTAATAAGCAAACATGGAGAAGTGACTATCAAATGTAAATGAGAGTAAATAAGGCCCACAGGTTCTGCCAGCCTAAACTGCTATAATATGAAGCAGCAATTCAGTACCTTTGGGCTGCTATCTTATAGAAATGTTGGTGCTAGTATCTCACAGCTGCCACATTGCATCATCATTAATATGTTATTGAACACTAACTCAGTACCACATACTGTATATTGTTTGACTGGTTGGGAAATGTCCCATTGCAAATTAAGCTGTGAATATTAAACCAGCATACATGCATTACTGGTTTTTCACATGCTATATATGAACCCAATGCCAAGGACACCATCTTCAGTAGGGGGTGGAGCTGAAATCCTACAAAAACTGCCATGTACTTGTGAAATCTGATTTGCTAAACTCTCTCTCTCTCTCTTGGCATTTACCAGCATGAATCACATAAATAGCTATTTCATTAATAAAATGACCTTACACAACCTCTCCTACATACATCATACTATTTGTCTTTGAAAATAGTAATACTTTTTTAGGAAAAATATACAGCATTTACCAGAAATTATGTTAGCACATGGACTGAAGCCTTATTCCTCTAAAAACAGCTAGATTTAAGAAAACTGGTTTGACAAACTTTGCTAGTTTATGATGGTCAGTTAATGTGCCAACTGTCCATACACAAATCAACCATTACATTAACATTTCAGGCAGGAAGACAAAGTGAATAACAATAAGTATTTCATTATAATCACTTTTGTCAAGAAGAGGAATATATTATTGATGTTTTAAAAGGTGATGTTTCAGAAGCAGGAACATTTGCTATTCTAAGGATCTGAATAACTGTGACAAGGGACAAACTAGGATAGTAAAATGACTGGGTCAGAATATCTTCAAAACTGTAGATAGTGGTGTTTTCTCAAGTTAATCCATAGTGGTTATTTCCTTCCAAAAGTTCTCCAAAAAAGGGTATCCAGTGAACTGACAACAGAGCCAAAGGCACTCGGTTCATTGTTGACAGGTATGGTCCATCGAGGCCCTACCCCACCAACTGAAAGCTTATGCTGCCAATGTCATATGTCCAGATACCAAAGGACACATTCAGAGGTCTTTTGGAGTCCATCAATATCTCAGCAATAGGTTGTTGTCATATGATGTCAGATGATCTGGAGAAGGCACAAATTTCTATAAGAAACAAAAGTATCAAAGTAAAAAATGCAATAGCTTTATTAAAATATTATTTTGTGATTTAAAAAATGCTAAAATTCTGCAGTTCAAATACAGGTGAATAATTGGTAAAAACAAAAAAAGACTAATTTGATCTAAGCTGGTAGTGAGCTGGCCAGGGCAGATGTGGCTATAGGAACAATAATTCAAGCAAGTATTGGAGAAGGTTAGAGAAGGTTTGAGACTCAGGAGCAAGTGAAGGGATGGGTGGACAACTGGACATCTTACCTTCAGTTAGGGCTACCCATTGTATAGGTTTAGGCTTTCCTCTCAAGAGCTTAATACCAAGAAGCCAAGGTTATTCCATCTACGGTTTCATCTGCACACCCATTCACAATTTTATGTACATAAAACATGTTGAAATGAAATGCTTAGTGCATCAAAATTGTCCTCCCTTCAGAGAGGGTTTTAGGGGGTCTCAGGGCTACTTCCATTTGAAAAAGCCCTACAATAAATAAAACTTGTAAAATATATCTTAAACTCAGATATTTTAAAAACATAAGACTATTTACAATTGTTTTTTATTTAATCAAGTCCAAATGCCATTTAACCTTTTCCCTATAAAATGAGTGCACCAAGAATGATGAAGCATCATTATCAAAAATAAGAGCATTTATTTTCTAAGTTTCCACTTTAAGCCTTTATGAGTTTTGTTTCTACCAAGGATATTTCATGAATGTAAAAGCCCCAATTTGGAAACTAAATTAGCCCTCATTTACTAAAAAGTTCAATGCAGACAGACTAATAATGGTGCAAATATAATTGGTTCTTAGCATGTGCCAATACAACCTGCTAAAGCTGCAGTGAAAATGCATTATGGGACTCATTTTTTCAAATGTTAATGGATATTGGACATTTGCCAGCCACCCAGCTGTGCACAAAATGCTGAAATGGTAAATAGCTCTTGATCTGTTTAGAAACAAATGATAATGATTGTTAGCATTCTGCATGACTAAATGCAGGGCAACCAGAATAGAAGTATGACCCTATTAACTGAATTAAGGAGCTATGTTCTGAATTCATGTTTTATGCACTTTAAAAAAACACAAAATAAATTATATAACCTGGAACACAGAATGTGCACAGTATTCACTGCCTGCATGTTCACAAATCACAGCTATAAAACAAATACATTTATTTAACAATAAATCCAGTGAACCTGTACTTTTTATCTATCGTCAAGGAAACATACAGTCTGTTGAGTTTTATGATTAACTTCAGAGATTTAGCATAAAAAAATTCCCCAGTGATTGCATTACCTCTACTTTTAGAACACCTATACCCTTGAATCTTTTACATGTTCATCTTTTCTAGTGTTTCAGTGGTTTTTATCATATTGCACGCTAAATATATTTAGTCAGCCATTGCAGCCAAGCTTGGTTTCCGTTTAAAGATGTATATGGAACATCAGTGATTTAGGTGAGATTATTACATTTATTTTTCATACATGCATAAAGGAAAACAGCATTCACCTGATTGAGCAATACAGACATTTTCAATGCAATGGTCTGAGAGAAGTGGATTCTTGTCTCATAAAATTTCTATTCATTTAATGGAATGAGCACTCAGCTATGTGTGTGCTGCCATACTTATTGTATAGGGAAACTGAATTTGTATCATTATTAATCCTGCTACTGTTCGACTGACTGCAGCTGACTATGTGTCAAATAGTGTCCAATGCCATTAGCTTATTCACCAAGGGAATCCATCATCTAGTGAATAAGGAGTAGTGAATTTGCATCTGTTAGAGCAAAGGAAGGCACATTTCCTACGCCTGTCAAATCTGCAGTTTGATTAATAACCTTCAGAGACTTTGAATAGTTTTAGGTGATTTTCATTTTGTTAGACAGCATGGGATACTGAGTAAATTCAATTGTGAAACAGCTTCTAGGGCTATGCAACTCTGGCCTTGTTGAAGATATGAGTGAACTGCTGCTTTAAGAGAATGCAACTTGTAGCTGAATAAGAAAAAAAAGAGAGAAGAAAATGTCAAGTAATTATTGATAGAATAACTGACTGAACTCATGATGTCCTTCTCCCCTTCAGTACTGTGTATAGTAAAAATGAGATTTCACTTGATACCTACATACAACAGATTTATTTAAGAAAAATTAGGTAAAATTATTCAGTAAACATATGGGTTTTTCCAAAAATATCACAACTATGCTAATTTCTATACATTGCACTAAATAGTGTTTTGCCTTGGTTGCATGCGCTGCAGCAAATGAATTGAGCATAAGGACACATGGCTTGTTGACTACAGTAGTCATTGCAGTGTATCCATTTGTTAGCTTGTTAGCATTGCCCATCTGTCTATTCGCTGATGGGATTTCACTGCACATCTTTAGCATGACTTGTTTCAGATCTATTTTTGATGCATTTGTTACAGCATTCCATTTGACAAATTTACTTTTGATATTGTACACCTATGACAATTTGGAAGTTATGATCTACAGCTAAGCTTTTCAATGTAGCAGATATAAAATGGTGGACATTGCCAGAAAGTAGAAAAATCAGAGAAGCTAGTGTCATCGTAAAACAAAAGCTAAAAGCAGTAAAAGGAGAACAAATTGTACATTATTGCAGTGTATGGATTTCTTTGCAAAAACACCAACAGCACATAAGAAGATGATTTGTTTTAGTAAGCTGTTAGAGAATATCGCTATAAAATACCTGTATGCTGAGGTTTTTTACATAGCAACCATTCTTCTTCTGAACGATTCTGAAACACAGTCATTCAGAAGCTATTAATGGTGGATACTGTAAACGTGCATAGGCGTATCAGCAAGCCGTGAGCACAAAACAGGATTTTTTCAAAATTATGAAACTATTATGGGTAAAAAAAGGAGATTCATGGAATTTAATGTAAATTTAGAGTTGAATTGAATATATTTTTTTTTTTTTACATAGTGACACTAATTGAAGTGAATGTGAATGTCATACTGTGTCAGTGGCCTTACTAGCTACTTTACAGGGAATTACTGGCCTCTTTTTCACACTATCAACAATAAATGACTTGCACCCATGTGGCTGATGTGGGGGAGGAGTGCATTTCTTTCTCCTATGCTTTCTCTCTCACCATCACAAACAGGTACTCCATAGCTGTAAAAATAATAGCGAACAGACAAGATGAAAATAAAGATGTCTGTGCTAAATGGGAATATTCAGTCCTTTGTCAATAATTAATAGATTATTTACACTTGCACATTCCTATTTCCTGGCTTTCAAGAATTCATTTACACTCTGATCCTCTGCTCAGCAGCAACGTTAACATTACACTGACCTCTTATTCGGTTTGGTAATATGTGCCTCTTTTGCAGAGGAGAAACTGTTTTTAATATGTGTCCCTATTAAAGCAACAAGCACTATCTATTTGGAAAGTGACAAATGTCAACCTTTTTGATAATAAAGTAACACAAAATTCGCTTGTAAGAGCAGACAAGTCAGCCAGAAAAGATATATCACCATATTTTCAGGAGATTGTTACAAGAAGCAATTTAAACATCAGCAAATCATATAAACCTTTTTATAATTAAAAAGGCTTGCATTTGTCACTTCTTTATTTTGAGTAAAGTCTTCTAACCTAGGGCATTGTTTTATTTAATCTCATTGATACCAGCCAGTGATCTAGAAACAGCTAATTGTAGATCTACAATCTACATATCTCTTTGTCATGTATTCCCAAAAACATTTCATTTATTTATCATGAATATGTAGAAAATCATATTTATTTACTTTTTATGTAACGTCACAGAACACTGCATTGGAAAGTAAACGTAACTTTTAACAAACTCTACTCTGTTTCGGTCCATATGTCAACGCAGTCTATATTTTCCATAGGCATGTTTTATGTCTTTTGGAAAATGTGATCATTTCAGGTAAATTATATTGTGAAAGGAAGTGAATTTTTCCATTCAAGTCTCCTTTTTTTCATTTCTTTGAAGAATATGTTTTAGGAATAGACTTGAAAATGTTCAATCAGAAAATGGCTATGTCATATAAAAGACCCAAAGGTTACTCATTAAAGAGTGAATTCTCATGACTAAATGGATTTTCAGCAGTTTGCATCCATTCATTGATTTATAAAAGGGGGTTTCTACCTTGGAATTAATTTTTAGCATGTTGTAAATAGAAAGTAACATTTCCAAGTATGTTAAAGCTCCTTTGGAGTTCTATTCCCTGTATAAAATCATTCAGCCTGTGTCCTCATTCTATTATATGGGTATGAAACCTCTTATGGCTTTTAATATATTTCTAAATGACAGAAGGTGTCACTATTCAAAACCTTTTGATCAAGGTGGTATAGACTACAATAAATTTTAAATTTGGGAGGCTAGAATGTATAACAGATATAATATACAATACGCTAAAGTATATTTCACGTAATTGTTGTTTTAACATTGCATACAGGCAGTGCTAGAATGGCCCACAAGGAAACAGGAAACATTTTTGGTGGACCCATAACATTGTGGGCAATCCTGGAGTTTCAACCTGCAACTTCCCATGCGTTTTCCTGAGGGTAGTGTAAAGAAGGTAAAAGTTTATAAACAAAAAAGAGGTAAAATACAGCTAAATCATAGAGACTGAAGTGTGTATTGAAAAGACAAGAAAAAGATCTTTAGCTTAGTGGCCCTGATCTCTTGTTTCCTGGTAGGCCTCTGTAAGGAAACTTACCTCTGTTCCAGCTCGCTTGGTGCGGTGTTCGCATTGCGGCTCAGCTTCTGGTATTGTGAGCATGGTCTTGCTGCGGTTGCACGCACGTAATGCCGGCGCGTGCATATGACACGGTCGCACCTCAATCAAGTGCCTGGCTTTTTTCTATAGAAAAGCGCTTCCCCAGAGTATCTGCGCCCAGTTATAGAACTCAGTGACAGCTCTTGAGTTCTATGTTTACCTGTGGTTTAAAGATAGAATCAGATTATCTGTTCTCTGTCTGTCTGTCTGCCCAAGCCCTCTGTCTCTGCACTTGTTGTACTCCTGCCGCAGTCAGCTCTGGTTACCCTGATCCCTACTTCATTCCATTTAGTCTGTCCTTCCACCAGTGATAAGCTATTCTCTGGGACCGTGACCTGCGAGTCCCTGGCAGCAAAGCCCATACCTCCTTGTGGGGGTCAAAGGTGAAGACCGGGAGCTCCTTAGATTCCGCACCCAGAGATTAGTTAGTGCCAAGACTACTGTGGTACCCGAGCTGCTAGTCTCCTCCTCTACCCTCTTTGGATAATTCCTTACAGCCTCACACTTTACATGTAGTAAATATAATTTGCTGTGCAAAATAATCTAAGATGATATGGTATTCTAAATGTATCCAGTAACATAATGTAAATATATAAAAATGATCTATTTTTCTTTTAATAATTTCAGTTTTCTCTTCTCCTTAAATGGTGGCAAATAGAGTCCCTAATACCTTATTTAATTCTAATTCTACATGTTTTAAATAATAGTTTTAATCTATGCATACTGAGTTCAAATATTAACTTTTCTTTTAAAAACTAATTTATCCAGCCCAATTCCAACTCAATTTCACCTTCTGTACCTCTCCTGAGCTGTTGCAATACCAGCTTGCAAACTGATGTACTACACATTTTAGAATAGATACTTAGGGGAAATTACCTCTAGAAAGGTAAATAGGTCACCGTGTGTTAAATCAGAATGGGTCTTCAGTTAGTACAGCTGAATTAAATTATTTTTTTTACTGAACAATAGCTTCCTTTTTCATAAAAACCCTATATATCCTTTTTAATTGCACAAGGCTAACAAAGATGAACTCTGCAAAGGTTCTTTTGCTTGTTTGTAAGTGCATCAACTAGACAAACCATCAAATTGTTAGATGCATTTCACAAGTATCGGAAAAAAATAAAACTGTAACAACATTCAAGAAATAGAGTTGATTCTGTAAGAAAACAGTCTTTAAGGTTTAATTGTTGCCAGAAACAAGGTCCATCTAAAACTATCAAAAGTTATTATACAGTACATTGCTAAATATATCCTGGAGAGCTTAAGCAACACTAGAAAAAGTAATAAGCAGTTGCTATTGTTCAAATGTCACTTAGTCAAATAACATAGGAACATTTTATTTATTTCTTAAGAAATATTATGTGGATGCTTAAAGATAATTTAGATATCTGAGATATTTTCTTCACAGGGCTAAGATATCAGTTTCAATGAATAAACTAGATGGCTGATAAATAGGTTCATATACCAAGAAAGAGGAAATTAAATTCTGGAACAAGGACATATTCAACTATCTTTCATACTGAATTCTGTTCATATTGTTTTCATCTATTAACTTCTCTCAGTCATGTCTTTGGAGAACTTACCAGTGAAGGGATTTTTATTACTTGTCCTACACAAACATTCAATGATAAACACCTTGGAATATCTCTATTCTGTTATGTCATTTGATTGTAACACTGTGATATTCCTCTAAAAGCAGAATGTAACCAACTGCACCTACAGTTCTGTACTTGTCACTCTTTTATTTCAAGCTAATAGCATAAACACCATCTCAGAGAAACAAGAAAATGCTATGCATTTGGGTTGTTACTGAGCAAGTATGGCTAAACCTTCTAATAACAACCAGTTGTGTTAAGAACATGTTTTCATCTTCAAGATGGAAAAAAAAGATTTGCCTTTTTCCCATGGGGAACCCTGCAATAGATCCTCCATCCAATAGATGAGTAATGTCCTAGGAGTTCTCACTAGTAGAGAATATCACTCCAAATAGATACTTTTATGGTAATTACAACACAGGTTAC
>WMED01022859.1:0-11578 GCA_019650415.1 Pipa parva | reverse complement strand
AGTAGACTTTGTAAAAATTAACATTTGTGTCATTCTCAAAACTTTTTGCCATGACTGTAGGTTTGTTACTAGGCCTAATGCATTCTTTTTCTTAGCATTTAAAGCATTCAGGTAACAAATAGCTTAGGGGGTTATTCACTAAGGTGCGCATTCGACTGTCGAATTCTCAAACACAGATTCCCATAGCAAATCCACAACAATTTCCCCATTGTAAAGTCATGACAATTTTTTAAAGTTAAGATTGCGACAATTTTCCCATAATAAAGTCGTGACTGTGACAGTAGCAGTCTATTGTGACTGTCTTTATTTGGTGAATTCGCACCTATACGCAACAATTCGGACTTTAGTGAAAAACCCCTTAATGTTTCTACAGCTGTAAGGAGAGAGGGATTGTCACAAGTCTGCAAGGCCTGGTGGGATACCCGGGATTAATTAGTTCAGTTTTAGCAGGACTCCCTATACATACTCTTTTCAAATCCTCTCCTGGGTGGATTGCCGGAAAGCAGATATAGTTCCAGTTTTCCAAAAGGGCAATAGATTTTGGTAACTAAAATCAGTGGTGGTAACTACATAACTACTGATTTTTCTACAATATTGTGGTCTGGAGATGCAGTCCTACAACTTACTTATTAAATACAAAGTATAATTTTAATAGAAAATGAGTGCTCTGTTGGGCAGTGGTTTTGCAGTTGATTGAGCCTCCTTAGATTCAGCTATTTTAGTGTAGTGGTATTACCCCATTTATTAAATCAGTATGACACAGCATTTTATAGTATTAACTTCCTTCCTCAAGGTATAAGAAAAGTTAATTCCTCAAACATTTTTATCACACAGCTTTAATAAATAGGATAATCTCCCTGCACTAAATGGTTGAGGGACCTCATTGGCTGAAGTCTACAAGCAACTAATCCCAGAAATAATCCAATGTTGTGTTTCATGAGATTAAAACTTCAGAGATAAGAGAAAACTAGTTGCAAAGTTTATATTAAACAGCATGGCCCTTGCTCTAGTTCAATTACAGTTATAGATAGCGTGCATTAATAACTATCTCTATTCACTCACATTTTTAAGACCTTAGTTACTCCTAAATTATGAGGCCACATAAAACTACATTTTGCAGCTAAGCATTGTAGTTTTGCAGCTAATCTATTCATTTAATGTTCATGTGCTTTAAACTGTAAGCTCTCAAGGGCTCCTTGAATTTGTGTCTCAGTATGTATTAAATTATTTGTACTTTCCAATCTACTATATGGTGCAGCATGTTGCTTGTGTTTTATAAATAATAAATGAAAAAAAGATAAAAATAGGAAAACTTCACTCTGCAGCAGAAGTTCATTTGCATTTCCAGCACCCGCTGATGGCTGTACATATTACAGTGGTACCTCGAGATACAAACTGCTTGGCATACGAATTTCTTGAGATACAAATTGCGATTCGGACCGTTTTCCTGTTTGAGATACGAGCTGAAATGAGCTGAAATTTGAGATACGAACTGTTTTGGCCGGAAAGGATTCATTTCATATGTATCACTTTAAAAATGGATAATTGGTTTGAGATGAACTGTCTTGAGTTACAATCTCGGTCACGGAACGAATTAAATTAATATCTCAAGGCACCACTGTATTTATATTATATAAAGTACTAATGAGTTATAAAGAAAATCCAGACTTTATATCAAAAAGGTACCATGTATTTTGTTTTAAAATAGCTAGCCTTTGGTCTCTGCATACACAGTATTCTTATAAATATGCCTTTGTTTCGCCCTTTATGACCTCAGCATCTTAAAGGGGAACTATAGTCAAATTACATCTTTACATATGCAGTACTATACTTAGTGAGAAGTGTTTCTCCCCAGTAGATGTTTTATGTGATGCAGAATGATTGAGTAGGCAGCACTGAAACTCCTGCACTAGGAAATGTGTGATGTGTACTGGCCAGTTTTCCATGAAAAGGTACCCTCCCCCAGACATTTTTGCCCTACTTACTACTTAGCACATGTGCACAAGTCAGTTTTCCCTCTGTAATCTCCTGCATTCCAAGCTTAATTTATGTGGCCAAAAGGTCAGCACACTGCTTAACCAATTGCAGTCAGGCAGCTTTTTCTTGTTGTGTTGTTGCCTGACTTGCAGAACAGAAAGAGGAGGGGGAGAGGGAAAGGAAAATGTCAGCTCTCAGGAAAACTAATTAAGGGAAACAAATGGCAAGTATTATTTCTTCCCTAAATTTTTTTTTTTTTTTTGTGTCAGCAATTTGATTAGTATAAAGGAGTTTTATATGTATGTGTGCAGTTATATCAGCACTATAGTGCCCCTTTAATCCACCCAATACAAATGAATCCCTGTGAGGTGATATACTATTTCTTGACTATGAGGATATTGTGAAGACTTTTTCTCAAAGCTCAGACTTTGTTTTAGCCTACTGCATGCATTTGATATGACATCATGAAAGATTAACAAGTTTTTTCCAGTTTAAGCCCCTGATTAATGGATAAGATACAGACCTCTTAGGCTAGGTTCACACTAGCGTAGTACGCGCAGTGTATTATACGCTAGTGTGAAAAAAGAAATACGGTTCAATGAAAGCCGATAGTACTTACCTATTTCTGAACACATTAGCGTATGATGAGCACATGCTGGGTCCGGATCACTGTGTGTCGCATTTTAGCCAACGTATTATAAGCTGCGCCCAAACTGCGACACACTGGAAGTGCTGTGAACGCCGAGGAAGCGTTCACACTGTCACTAGTAGTCAAAGGAAAAATACACTCGGCATATTTTTCTCTTTTTTTCCATAGTAGAGTATTATGTGCTGCACATAATACGCTAGTGTGAACCTAGCCTTATAGGTCAGAATAGTTAAACTAATCCATGATGTAGGCAATAGCCCAGCAGAGACAAATTAAAAACCTGGTAATTAGGACACTGTTAAGTAACCAAATGCCCCTCTCATTTGGAACTGTAGGCAAAACCTTTTTTCCCTATTGTTTAATGCTATTCTGATGTAATAGCCAGACTAAGGGGGTGTTGTAAAACTCAGTCCTGTCACGGGCCAGAGAGTAAATACCCTTGTCTGAACTACTACAGTGAAAAGTTATAAGATTTGTTATTATAAAACCCTAGGAGAATACTCGGTGGATGTTATTGTCCCCCTGTATTAGGTGTAGGTGTGATAAAATGAAAAGTCAGTTTATATACCAGCAGCAGGCAGGCTTTCTGAATAAGGCGACAGTCCAGGCAGAGGTGCAATCACTCATGTTGAACTTTATTTAACTGAAGAACTGGAAAAATCCTCATACATAAAGCATAACTTGGATCCACATCATAAATGTACAGATCTCACACAACCGGTTGTCTTATTCTCAAATCTTATAGAAATCTTGCAGAAGTATTTATTTTCCTTTACTCTTAATAGGGTTTTCCCCTTTTCTTAGGGTCCCTTTTCCCCTGAGGGGTAAATCCTAATTGTAATCCTCACATGGTGGTGGCTGATCCTTCTCTTTCCTGTTCCCATAAGAACCTGTACTTGCTGTGAGTTCTCTAGATATAACCTCATCAAATCCCTCCCCATTATATAATCATAAGCAAGATTTCTATGAAAACTATATTGTGACTCATAATGCATATATTACTTTCTGATAGCAGGTGGCACCCCTCCTCCCAGATTCATTGAGAAACTAATAGTACAGTGAAGCAAGTTAGACAAACAAGGGACCTTTCTCTTCACAGAGAATAATAAAGGGAAAACAATTATAATAATATTTGGAGATATACCCAGTTTGGGTATACTACACTGACATTGGGGTGGGGTTACCTCTGTACCTCTTCCTTTAAACCAGTCGTTTATCCTTTGCATGCCCGATAAATATAATGGGTGGTGGGAATCTTTTATTTTTTGTTCATTTTGTGCTGTAAACTTTCCTGGTTTATATATATTTATATTATGTGCCCAGTTTTAAGACAATGGTTAAAGTATTGTTAATTTAATAGTTAAAATCCATTTAAAATGTCCATGCTACAGAGCTGATAAGAAGTATATTCAGCTATGTACTAATGGCTATGGTAGTGAAATCTGCACAGGAGTGCAGTATAGTGTCCCAGCAGTTACAGTAGTAACTGTGCCACAAGAGGCCTGTAGTACACTATGCTACATGCATAAAATTATTTTGGCCTGTGAAATATACACCTAATGAGGCCGTACTGTGTATTAGACCTGTTGAATAGCCATTCATCATGGAAGGTTTATAGCAGTGTTCTCAAACTCAGCTAGGATAATGGACCACTCATGTAAAAATGTAGCGTTTATAGGCCACATTTGATACACTTTTTGTATGTATTCAGTTTTTTTATATAGCGCTGATATATTACGCAGTTCTTTATAGAGATTCATCATTCACTTCAGTCCCTGCCCAGCAGAGCTTACAATCTAGTTTCCCTATTTAGTCACACACACAGATGTATGTTTTTAGATTGTGGGAGAAAACCCATGCAAGTGCAGGGAGAACATACAAACTAGCATGCAGATGAAGTCTAGGGTGGAACTGAACACAGAACCGCAAGGCAGCAGTGCTAACCACTGAGCCACCGCACTACCCGCTTCCATGTTTTTCTTGTACCACCAGTGAACACTGCTTCCTTACCTGTGCACAGCGATTGTGCACACCCTTCATTGCGGGTTCTGTAGGGCTCAACCTATGCCACTGAAAGTACGCTCTTCCCTCAGCCTGCTATCTGCTGTCCAGAGTATGTTTCTGAAGGTCTGGTGCTCCATCAGCATATACACTCCCTGAGCTGCTTGTTTGAGACCCCTGGTTTATAATGTTGTAAAGAACAACATGTCTGTTTTTCTAGCTAGAAGATGTGGGGTTAAGCTGGAAAATCTGTGTCCACTAACTGAGTGGAGTAACAAGAAAAAGATAATGTCAGTAATCCAAATAGGTGTATTAAATATCATTATAGCATATGACTATATCATTATAAAGAGAGTAAAATAACCAGACTGAAATAAATGAACTCATATATAAAAAAAACCTCATTACACGCCTGCAGAATTACATTGCAAACAACATATTACTCAAGGGACAGTACATAACAGTGCTTAGTATTGTGAGTACGGCAGGTATTAAAAAGATAGGTCAGAAATAACAAAGTGTCTTATGCAGAGCTCAAGGGCAAATGCTGCCCTTCCTCTAAACCAAATTCATTTATAACTAAAAAGTGAAACTAATGTAATAATCCACTATAAAAATGCATGCTGAAATGTAAATGTCAGTATACTCGTAACTTTAAATAAAACAGCTTGGAAATGGCCTATGGGGAATGTTTGAAGGAAAAAAAAACAAAGCTGAATTTTATCACAGCTGAACATGATATGCATAAGTATGTAGAAAGTATAAAATCAGTAATTATACTTACAATTTTTTCTTCTTTGTCTGCCTGTATATAATAATAAATTATCTGATAATAGCCGTTTCTATAGTGACAAGGAGTTAATGCACCCTGATGAACTGATAAATACAGTGGACCTGTGTAATATCCCTTATGTGTTATTTGGGAGATGGGAGAAATAATGTACAGTAGTTAATCCATGGAAATTTAGAGGAATCATTGATTGGGAACATGGTAGAGTTGCCTGTTAGAAAGTAGCCAATAGGGTTAATACCGTGTTTCAGAGAAAATAAGATAATGGGTGAAATGTATTAAAATCGATAATCGCGATATTGTGATATCGAATGTTTTTTTACTGATATTGCAATATCGGAAGTTTATCAATATCGCGATATTGAAATTTGGACGGACCGTTGATTTCAATGGTAGAATGGCTGAAAAATTCGATATCGGCAAAATTGCGATATTGCGATATCGGTCATTAAAAAATTGTCGAGACTTTACAATGGGGAAATTGTCATGGATTTGCTATCGGAATCCGCTGTTTGTGAATTCGACAGTTGAATTCGCACCTTAGTGAATAACTCCCTTAAACTGTCCTTTTACCCTAAAAGCTGAAGTTGGAGGGTAGAAATGCATCTTCAAGAATCAGTATGTGACATTAAAATAATGGAGGCCTTTGTATAAATCAACTAAAACAGAATTAGGGGTGGGCAAACTATGGCCCGCGGGCCAAATCCGGCCCTCGAGAAGTCCCGGCCCGGCCGGCGGGAGGATATTAAAATGGGGGGCATGGCCTCTGGTATATTTATATTTGATTATTTGGTCAAACCTTAATGTGAGAGAAGGAGCCTCAGTCTACACTCTCCTGTGCCCTGGCATTGCACTGGGTAAAAAGTGGGTTGTACCTTTGTTATTATCCATGCTTAAATCTTTCATTGTTTGACTCAGATTACCCACTGCTTTCTACCTGCAAATAATTAATTAAACCTAACAGGTCCACTTTAAAGCTAGGTTCACACTTGTGTGTTTCTGCGTTGTGCATATACTCTGTGCTTTGCATGCTGCTAATCCCTTATGGCGCTTACCTTCCTCTGGCCACACCAGTGCTGGACACAAGCGCATGCATGCCAGAACGCTTCGCTTCATATATTTCCTAAGCGTATGGATGCGACGCCAAGAATGCGCGCACATAGGAGGAGCCGCTAACAACAAGAGAACATTCACACTGCATCGGGTAAGTACAATAGAAAAACACATCCCAAATATACGCCAGTCTGAATTTGCCAGCATATTTTTGGGACGCACTTTTTTAAAAGCGCTTAAATATGCCAGTGTGAACCTGGCCTAACACTTTGTTCTATGATGAAAAAAAATGTTAGGTTGAAGCCCAACAAAAAAAATCAAATATCACGAAACTGTAGAAAAAAAAATCTAAAGAGAAAAATATTCATTTAACGTCCGCAATTAGCTGACTTTGGTGAATATACAGTATACCCTTTCAATGCAAAATGCATGTGATAATGTAACTATGATACGAGCATTTCACTGAAGATTCATTAGATTGAAGGTCGATAAACTGGAGCAGGTTTTGTTTTTTCATATTTTTTTATGATTTTAAACAAAGTTTTAAAAAAGTCTATAGTATGAATTCTAAATTCTAGATTTTAATCTCAGTTAATGATTTATAATTTATCCATGGTTTGGCTTTTATTTGTTTTATAGCAGGGACTCTTTATCATAACATAATTCATTATCTTTTTCTTATAGATATTTTAAAAAGTTTAGGTATTGTTCCTATGCACCTCATGTGCGTGTATGCACACCCTTAACAGACGGAATATCATCCTTTGAAAATCTTTTGGCAAACACCATTCTCCGAGTATTTGTTTGGGTGATAGCTTGTATTACTTGCTTTGGGAACATCTTTGTCATTGGAATGAGGTCATGCATACAGTCGGAGAATAAAACCCATACAATGTCCATAAAGGTCTTGTGCTGTAAGTACCTCATCAGAAATGTTATTTCTATATTTTTTCCAAAAGTGATTCAAAGCATATATTTAGCTTTACTGCTTACTTTTGAAATTCATTATTTATATTTTTTAAGAATCTGAATGACAGTTTAAAGTGGACCAGTCAGGTCCACTAAACAGACTTTTTTTTTAGGAAGCAGAGAGTTATTTTAGCTGACAACTTAGCTTTACTTCAGCTAAGACTCCCTGCTTCTTTTCTGCTCCGATGCCCTACTTGAATCTCAAGTTGGGTTGGGTGGAGCTAAAAGGATGACTGACATTAAAGTTCCTCCAATCAGACCCCATAAATCATGATCTAGCAGGGATCTGATTGGAGGACCTATAAAGTCAATCATCATATGCTCCACCTAACCCAGGAATCAGCAATGTTTATAGAGGAGGACGCTACTTCGCTCCCTCCTCCACCAGTGAATTTTTTTCAGAGCCACAAAGGGGGAGGAGCGCCCTCTCCCAATCACAGGACCCAATCAATCAGAAGAGGCATAGGAGGTCATGGGTGGGGCTTGGGAGATGCCACAACAAGGCTGCTGAGGAGCCACATGTGGTTCGCGAGCCACACTTTGCCGACTCCTGACTTAACCCGACTTGAGATTTAAGTAGGGCATCGGCACAGAGAAGAAGAGTTTGCTTCTTTTACTACAATGTTAGCTGAATGCTTTTAGCATTCAGCTAAGACAAGTCCCTTCTTCCTAAAAAAAAAAAAGTCAGGTCCACTTTAAGTAAAATGATAAATTGATTTGCATGCATCAGTTCAACACAGCTTCTCTGGTAGGCCCAATGTGCCTTAATCCAACAATGCCAAATTCACAGTGGGAAACAGGCGCCAATACACCATTGTGATTAACAGTAACTGAGCACGGTTTCTAAAATATTTATTTGATATATTCAGAAACTATAATATTTTGTTTTCCTTAAAATATAGGTGCTGACTGCCTAATGGGTATTTACCTATTTTTCATTGGAGTATTTGATGTAAAGTACCGGGGGCAGTACAAGAAATATGCCTTGCTATGGATGGAAAGCCTCCAGTGCCGAAGTCTTGGATTCCTGGCTATGTTATCTACAGAAGTCTCCGTTCTGCTGTTGACATTTTTGACGTTAGAAAAGTATTTAGCAATTGTTTTTCCATTCAGCAACATTCGACCAGGAAAAAGACAGACACTAATAATTCTTATATCTCTATGGCTTGTTGGATTTATGATCGCTGTAATTCCGTTCTGGAACGAAGATTTCTTTGGGAATTACTATGGAAAAAATGGAGTGTGTTTTCCACTTTATCCTGACCAGACAGAAGAAGCTGGTGGAAAGGGATACTCTCTTGGGGTATTTTTAGGTTAAGTATTGGTTTAAAAACCTTAGTTATCAATTAATAGATTTACCATGCGTCATTACAATAAATTTTTAGAAGTTTATTGCAGATATCAACATAGCAGCCAGCACCACAAAATAATACCAAAGCACCCAAGATGCAATTTTTTATTTGGTCCACCCAGCTGCAAACAATAGGGCGTAAAGGGTTGTGAAGGATTCATGAAAACTTATAGACAAGGACTTCTGGGTTTTACCTTTTTTGTTTATTTTAATGGGACGGTGTGATTTAGGGAAGCATCTCCTTTGACTTTCAGGCAAGAAATTTGTTTGTCAGATGCTTTTTTTTTTTGTAGTTTTAAGTGAGAGATCGAGTAACCGAAAGCCGCTGGTAAAAAAAAATTCTCATTAGTGACAAATAGTTCTGTTTAGTAATCTAAATAAAGAAATGTTCCTTATGGGAACAACAGCTTTCTTTCCATGGAATTCAATTGGCTTTTCTCATGGGAAGCGAGTGCACATTGAATTGAATTCAAATGAATGTAAATGTGAACACACTGCAGTAATCATCTGGTCATGCACCTGAAAAAATAAATAATGCTTAGGATATACTGACAGCTGCTCTCATGTTTAAGGTTAATCTTGAATAGAGCTCAGCTTTTAGGCCCCTTCAATTTCCATTCCTCTACTATTTTAGGTCCCTAATTGAACAACATGAAATACTAACCCCTTTTAATTGGAGCCTCGGACAGCAACTACTATATCAAGTTAAGACATAACTATTTATTAAAGTGACAAATAACAATGATGGGTAACTAATGGAACCTCACAGGATTATAGTTTAACCATTATTTGCTCTGAATAAACTCTCATAACCCATAGGTACCCTCCAGTACTAAACAAGTAATTCAGAATTGTATCCTTTTCATAATGCGATATTAATGTTATCATTATTAATATAACTCTGCCACTTTATAGTTTACAACACATCTGAGGAAGGACACCAAAGCCCAAAACGTGGGGGGGTTATTCACTAAGGTGCGAATTCGACTGTCGAATTCACAAACAGCGGATTCCCATAGTAAATCCGCTACAATTTCCCCATTGTAAAATTTTTTAATGATAAGATTGCGACAATTTTCCCATAATAAAATCGCAACTTTGACAATATTATCATTATAAAGACGCGACTGCGACAATAGCAGCCTATTGCGACTGTCTTTATCTGGCGAATTCACACCTATACTCAACAATTCGGACCTTAGTAAATAACCCCTATGTTCCGGCCTAAATAAAGTGAAGCTATGCTACTTTGACACCGCAACACAAAGTATTTCCTGTTACTTCCGGTACTAGACTTTGCCTGATGCGGTGATTACAATGGCACAATAGCAATCCAAGAACAAATGGTCTTACAAGAATAATATTGCAATGTTAGTTTCCAAAGTAAAAATTTTACACCAGTGGTTTTTTAAATTATGTTTCTAAACTACAAATTCCAGCAAACTTTCATGCCTTATTACACATTAAAGATGACTAAACTGTAAGTTGTAGTTAACACCAATAGATCCAAGTTGTACATGATTGTGGTTCACTTACAGTCTATCTACCAAGGAAACAATGGCTTAAGTCACTGCCTTGTCACTGCTTACTGTTCAGATTACTGGAAAAATGGGATTATTAATCACACTTGTATCTGCCATTCACAGACTATTCATGGCAGAAGACTGACTTTGCTCAATTCTTCACTTAAACAAAATAACGATATATCACAAGCTCAAAAACAGGCAGAAATGATTTGTCAACTGAGGAAATCCTACAGTGTGGCCCATAATAAACCTATACAAAAAGCTAATGACAACATGTGCTTAGTGTAAAGATGGTTCAAGCAACATTACAACAAAATGGATTCCAGAGGTTGCCCCATAGTGAGATAGGCTACAACATTTCAATGGAAATTTGAGGCATTTAACAAGCTGAATGCATCTAATGGGCTTATTCCTATTGCATTGCTTTAACATGCAGATTTTTATTTTATTTTACCAGGTGTGAATTTGTTGGCCTTCATCATAATAGTGTTTTCCTACATCAGTATGTTTTGCTCCATTCAAAAGACTGCCCTTCAAACAGCAGAGGTTTCCAGTCATATCCACACGGATGTTGCTGTCGCCAACAGATTCTTCTTCATTGTTTTCTCGGATGCCGTGTGCTGGATTCCAGTGTTCCTTCTCAAAATTCTTTCACTGTTTCGTGTGGAAATACCAGGTAAGCCTTGTAGAAATAACTGTTAAAGTCGCCGCTTCTCCAGCTCCACTTATTCGTCAATAAACAGATGTGGTGAATTTGTGACCAATTATGACTGCTTAAGATGATGAAGGATTTAGCTCTTCACACATGACTTATTTATTAATCAGTGGAGTGCGTTAAAGTAGAATATTTGGCAACTCATACTCCACCAAAATCACCAGTTTGACTTCACCAAATCAAAGTGGTGAGATAGGATTAATGATGGCAGGGCTCTGGTTTGGCATAAGTTGTCTGCACACTCAAGTGACGAAGAAAGTATTGCAATCAAATGACAACCATGAACTAGGTATATGACATTGAAAGGTATATAATATTTACTTGAAACAGTTAATGGCAAAATTTATTAAACTTGGAAAAGCTCGTTTTCATTTTTCTGAGTTTAACAACTGGGCGAATACCTGAAAGTTTCTCACGGTAAGTATCGCGAGATTTGTTTTGATCGATACTTACCAAGAGAAACTTTTTCCATTGAATGTATCCATACAAAGGGTAGCCATACTTTACATTAGTGTAGTATAGTAATACTTTATATTAGTGTAGTATA
>WMED01022858.1:0-11578 GCA_019650415.1 Pipa parva | reverse complement strand
TCTTATCAAACCTGCTAAATCTGCAGGGGGTTGACTACTACTTGTAGGCACTGTATATAAAAATATATATGTCATGACTAAGGCCACTGTGAACATTTGGGAGATTCACAATAATAGGTGCACAATTGCATTAGTCTTAATAGCTTTTTCTACGTTTAATGCAGTTCAGATTATTTAACCAAATCTCTTATTGGTTGCTGTGGGTTTACGATACTAGCGTAAGTTTGCACCTGTGTTTTCCTTTGAGGGAAATTAAGAAGGTTCATGTTCCCACTGAAAGGGTGTTAAAAGCCAGAAAATAAATAAATGTTAAATTGTACGAATCATTTGACATTATAAATGTGCTATTTAACATTAGCTAAGCCGAAGCATGAGAAAGTTCAAATTAATGAGATTTTGCTCCACTTTACTAAATTTCATTATTAACACTGGTGTAAAATATTAATAATGACAAAAATCCCATGCCAAATTCAACATGTTGTTATAAGCAGACATTTATAATGCTCAGCATTCTCGATCCAGTCTTTAAACATTGATTAATATTATATTCCCTAAAGACTTTATAGTAAGTAGACAGCTATATTCTTTACTTTGATTTGGTATGTACACGGTAGCCAGCTTTCTGAATTCCCCCATAGAGAGAAGATATAAAGAGTTTTAGTTTATTAAAATAAGTTGCACCATCAGCTAAAGTATGGATGTAAATTCAAGCAAAATTAGCCTGTAAAATGAATAAAACATTGTTATCTAATGATTATGGAAGCAGTATAGTGTTGCTAGTCAAAAATGATTTACTGTGTGACCTTTCAGTGGTCTATGAATAAACACAAATTCTTGAGAAAAATGTAAATCAAAATTCAATGGCTTTATCATCAGTTATAAGAGTGTTAAAAGCACCAGTAACACATTTCACACTAATGGTTTTTTCTGTCCCCTTTCATTGTAGTGTAATCCTGTGTGACTTGAAAAGCACTACAAATTGAAGCTTGATGTTTTATGATAAGAGAGCAAAGTTCTATAAAATGTTCTGTCAAATCTCTTTGACATTCATTCATATAATGTAGATTTTTCAGTTTTCTATGGGCAGAAAATACGTTTTCTTATCTTGAGCTATCTTGATTCCTTTGTTGGGATGCAGGACAGTTAATCCTAGCAAATAGGTGGATGAAAAAGTCAGGCCAGTTACATGGTGTAACAATGATGTTAGAAAGGAATATCTAGGTGGCTTTTCCATGATCCTGCACTGGAATAAACAAGGTGGTCACAAACTTGGAGAGCATGAGTTTGGAGATAAGATATTTCTGATTGAGCATGATGCTTTATAATTGGAATATATTAGGTTTAAATAGCTGTTATTGGTTTTTGAAAAAAGTCATTTTCCAATTAAGATCAAACCTGGTGTTGCTTATTTAGCCCTGCAGTTATTCGCTGAGAACTGAAAATAAATAAATCTGGCAAAAAAAAAAAAAAAAAAAAAAAAAAAAAAAAAAAAAAAAAAAGCTCTTTGCAGTAGAAAGGATGGCAAACCTAGACATTTCTGCTAAGGCTTGGCTGTTTTCAGATCAACCTGACTTATGGAAATAAACAAACCAAGGTTTGAGCTACAAGATTCTAAATCTTATAATAGTGGTTCAGTCTCCTATCAGATCTATCACATCCTGGGAAAAAGAATGTCATTGAATTATGAAAGCTCTTTAGTTTAGTTGCTTTTTCTTCATGAGATCAAGTGCAGATAATACAGCCTTACCACCCAAAGGGATTTCAGACAGTGGGAGAGGTTCCCATCTAACCGTCTCTAGCACAGTAATATACTTTATTTATAATCAGATTACTGGGAGAAAACTGCACCCCATAATGCAATGCAAACATCCATAGAGCCATTTTCTTCTGCAAGCAAATAGGGACTGGCAGCAATAACAATACTGGTGTAAGGAAATAAACATGATTCAAGATCTCACGTAATGTTATTGAACATTTTTGAGGTTATATAGTATGATGATGTTATAAATGATGTGTCACACTACGTGTGTGATAAAGTTCACAAACAGGCACATGAATAAGTGTATGCAAACAATGGCTCAATCCTTAATTCAGTGAATAAAAGTCAAATACTCATACCATTGCTCACACCGTGTTCTCCAGATACCAATATCCCACATATCGTATAATAGACTGAAACAAAGAATGACCCTCCGGCACAACAGTGTTTTTTTTGTGTATTATTTTATCAATTTTATAGCACTGCGCATTATCACACTACCATGTTTGCACATCTGTCACACTACCATGTTTGCTGTAATGTAGTATGACTGACTTAAGTATGAATGCTTACGTGCAAGCCCATTAATGGAGAACTAAAGTGATAAATAGGAATAAAATATGTAGACAAGCGTTATGTATATATTAAGTAGCGCTATGCAATAGTGCCATTTATGAATGAGCAAACATTATTTCATAAAGATTACTTAATAAGGTCCTTTTGCATCTGATATAATAGCTGCAAGAAAGTGGTGGTACACAAAGTACAAGTGATCTATCACAATGTTGAGCACCTGAATTTTATTGGTACTGTTGTATCCAATCAGGGAAAACAGTGTTAAATTTCCGGGGTACTGTTATATCCAATCAGGAAAAACAGTGTTACATTTCCGGAGTACTTGTTATATCCAATCAGGGTAAACAGTGTTAAATTTCCAGGGGGGTTACATTTTAATGGTGCCAGAAATTCAGTGACATCACAGGGTCCGGATTTGCATTCATGATGTATTCAAAATGGATGCCGTGAGTCTGCAGAACTGTGAAAGTTTCAGTGGGGACAGTACAAAGCAAAAATAGCTAATCTGGGTTTTTTTAATAGAGTGATTTGGGAGATAGATAAGTGGGATTCTTTATTATGTACTGTATTTGTGTGGAGGTGGCTTTAGCATATTTATCAAAGTGCCAGTTTTTACTTCTAAACTGAATTTGCCACTCTTCACAACAGTTTACCCACAATAAAGGACAACATCACATTTTGGTCACCAGTTTTGTTGCAGAATAGTTGCAAGTTATTTTTTATATTCACTTCATGTAAATAATTCCTAGTACACGTTGGCACTTTGTCACCATCTTTTCTAAGGATAGTAGGCAGAATCTTGCAGTAATCTCCCAATTCACTGCAAATCAAACTGGTGAATTCACAACAATACGCATTGCACGAATTTTCACACTGACAAATACACAAAGTGTTGTTGCATTTCCAGTGAATAGACATGAAGAGGTACAGAAATATATGGCCAGCATAATCTGTGATATTGACTGGGAATACGCTACATTGCATCAAATAATGGTGAACTTGGAGAATTGCTGTGAATTCATGCATTTACACAACATATTGACACCTCTGAACCATGTTCCAGCTTTGTGGCACTGGCATCCCTATTCTTCCCTATGGTGTTGTGTTAAAAACACATGGGAAGTGGATCAGTCAGATACTATTTGTACGTGAAATCTAACTATTTGCATCGATGACGCAAGGCTGAAAGAGAAACCATTTTGGCACTCATTTTTTTCTGTATCTGATTCCCATGAAATATCCACCGCAAATATCAATATCACTTCATAAAAATGGCAGCACTCCACAATTCCTTTTAAGCAGTTGCTGTTATGTTTAAAGTAAAGACCAAAGAGGAATAGTGAAGTTTGTGCTATTATTTCTCACTGACACCAGGAAAGGGCTTAATCAGTCAATGATTTAACAGTTCAGCTTTAAAAAAGCAGAAAAACATCTAAAACTGCAGTGTAAATGAAATAATCACTAATCGTAGACCACGCAGATAAGATGAAAAATACGCACATTTACACAGTATAAGTAATAACTGGGGGGAATTCATTTTTACTCCTACATTAAAAATGCAAGCTGACCAATCGATAATCATCCTGCCTTCCATTTAGTTTTTCATTTAGTTGACACTTTTTTGGAACCATGGGAATGTCACTTAAGCAGATAGACCATAGTATAAGGTAAAGGATTAATCATGTGATAACGATAGGTATATCACCAGAATCAGTTTGTATTGCTGGTAATAATTCTAGTTGTGGTCATTCACTACAAGTGGAACAGCAGGACAAATCTTATAACTTTAGGAATGTAATGGTTTACCTATGTCTGTAAGACAATCATTTGGTGTACTGCCAATATAGGTTCAGCTCAATATAATACCAGCTGTTTACTTGTAAAAAATGTATTTTATAGGCTGGGGTACAGTTCCCCTTTCCTCAAGAGATAACTAGTCAGGCTTTAACCCTTTTCTCTTCTGAATCTTTCAGTTCCATTTTTGTAAAACAGACAGAATTGAGTGTGTTTTCTTTGGAAATTCCAGTTGTACCCAATGTTTCTGGCAGGTAAACATATCATCGTATTGCCTCATGTTCTGAATAAGGCACTTAATGCTCTGTCTTAGATCTGGCCCCCTCATCAAGCAGTCAACTTTATACATTTGCTCTGTTACTACAGAATTGTTAGGAGAGATTATTTACATGTTGTTCTTGCTGTTCCTGCAATGTCCTACCTTAATCCAACAAAGGCAGTAAAGTAAGGCCACACCATTTTAAAATGTAATGTTTCATCACTCAAGCTCCTTCTGAAATCCACATCCGAATTTTCCCCCTAAGTACAACTTCATCTTTCTGTACAAAGCATTTCTGTCTGTTTATGTGTACTAATAATTGTATTGTGATTTTGAGTTATAAATCTCAATGTAACTAAAAAATAAACTGCCTTTTAAAGTTGGGCCACCCTGGCTGCTTTCTAGCTAAGCTGGTTTTAATTGAGATCATTATTGTCTATGGTGCAAAACAAAATAACCTGTGTGAATTATCCCACAGCAAACAATGGATACTATTTTTTCTGCTCAGCTACAGAATAGTCACTGTGACCCTTGGCCTAAGGCAGGGGTCAGCAAACTTAGATGAGGAGGGAGCCATTTCGCTTCCTAATCCAGCAGCGACAATTTTTTTGTGAGCGAGTCGAGGAGCACACTTTCCCGACCACATGACCTGCCAACGGCCAATCAGAAGAGGCGTCAGTATTCATAGGCAGGCCTTCGGATGTGTGCTCTGAGCCACAACAAGGCGGCTAAAGAGCTGCACTTTGCCTACCACTGGCCCAAGGGCACAACTTCACTTAAGTATAATATATAGTAAAAATATCTTTACATCAATTCCAGTACTTGCATATCTACCTGATCTAACCTGGCAGGCTTCTTTTCATCCATTCTCTTTATACCGAAGATCAGTTTAACAGTTCTGCTCTCAATAAGCAGAACATTAGGCTTTCCTTTCTGTTTCAAAAAGTGAGTATTTCTCATTTGAATTATTCATACACTGTATAGGCAGTGCTGTGACTTTAAATCAGCATCAAAAAGTATAAAACCATTATAGGCAATTGAAACCTTTAGAGCAGGGGTCTGCAACCTTTTTGGCTGAGAGAGCCATATAAATGCGGCCCTGCTTAGCCCTTTTGAATCCAGAGCTACTAGCGTCATATGCGATGTCACATAGTTGACGTCAGCGGCTCCGGATTGGCTAGCAACCCGGAAGTGCTAAGAGAACTTTGTCTCTACAGTGCTTGCCGGTGATTAGCCGGCAGCCTCTAATGAGCAGTGCTTGCATATGAGCACTGCTCATTACAGACAAAGAGCCAGATGCAGCCATCAAAAGAGCCCCATCTGGCTCGCAAGCCATGGGTTGCAGACCCCTGCTTTAGAGTAAGTGTTAAATTGCAACAAAATTGGTTAGCAGAAAAGTTGCAATGCATTTTGTCACTGTTTTCATTGCTTACAGAATCCTAAATGGAACTTTAGGTTATACATATTCACGACTTGGTCTCAAAGAATGCAACATCAATACTTGTTTTTTTTTTTATGGCTAGCGGCAGTGAAGTTAACAATAGTTCTAATTTCCACCACTGACAGATTTATGTGATATTTTCTTTATTTTTCTTATTTTATTAGAAAATAAAAATGACTATAAATTGAAAATAAGTAAATAATATCTGTCAGATATCATGTATTAAATAGTAATAATTAGATTGTCATATAACTTTTACTGACTTAACTGTTCCTTTAAAGACCTCATTCACAATGCACAATAGCATATCCTAAAATGGCAGTGGATACCCCATTGCAATAGTTCAGTCAGACAGAATTCTACCACTATAGTTAAAGCTCTCATGATTATCTAATTTTGTTTAAACATTGATCCCCATGAATGACATTGTGTATCCTGGTTTTATAACTATAAAGCCAAATCACTTTTCCACATCATTATTTTATATGATGTGGAGTTGTCCGAAATTACAGGATTTTTGGCAGCAGGTTGCTGACTACACCTCAGTTCTCCTAGACCTAACTACAGAATAAGACCACACCCAATTTACTGACATTTCCTGAAGGTGCTGCCAACAGCAGCACTACTTGCAACAGTAGCTTGGAATGTTCTCCCAACTCTTTCATGTGCCCTCTCCAACCTTCAATGCTTTACTCAATAACCATTTGTGAAAAAATACATTTTAGACACTTCAGAAAAATCATTTTAAAAACTATTTAGGCTAAAATCAACTTTAAATTTTAATCTGCAGATGAAACTGTAAATAATACTTGAAGTCAGAGTTGCATTATGTTGTCAGTATAACGAATTTGGAGGAAATATTTTTTTTTTTATTAAATGATGTATTCCGGGGCTGTGATCCTTTGACATTTTTTTTTTTTGTTGTTGTTATATGATCCATGTTGCCGAGCTGGTGGAATGCAGCTTTCCTACATAAATGCAATCGCTTCCTCAACCTAACCCTTTTTCTAAGACACAACCATGAACTCTTGCTATCTGTCAGCGATTATTGTTAAAGAGACAATAAAGCCTATAAACAGCTTTCAGTTTATTGGCCACTAAGTACAAAAAGTGTTAAAATGCCAGGGTTAAGTTTACTGATTTTTCAGAATAGTCATAGAAACTGATTAAAGAATAAAAACAAGCAATTGGAGAAGAAGTTTTCAGCTAATCCTAGCCCCTCCTCCTTAGTCAAGGGCTATGCTCACTAAGCGAGCATGCTCTACCCTCCTGAAACTAATTAAAATCCACTTTCTTCTGGAAGCTTAAGTGTAAGGGGGTTATTGGCTAAAGTCTGAATTGTTTCGTTAAAGGTGTGAATTCACCAGTATGCAATTCTTCAGCTAAAGATGGCCGCAAAAGTCTAATGCTGTGGCAGTCACGTTTCATAATGAGAATATTGTTGCAGTCGCGACTTTACTATGAAAATATTGTCGCAGTTGCAACTTAAAAAATTGTCGCTAATGGGAAATTGTCACAGTAGTGGATTTGCTATGAGAATCTGCTGTTTGAGAATTTGACAGTCAAATTCTCACTTTAGTCAATGACCCTTTAAGGCTCTGAAAAACTGTTACAAACAGAGGAAACAGGAGGAGGGACTAAGATTAGCTGATACCTTCTGCTAAAAATGTATGTATGTGTAATTTTATTTATAAAGCAAAACAAATTTACGCAGCACTGTACAATTCACCAATATAATACAGACATGGGGAAATGCATTAAACCATACAAGTACAATACCACAAGGATACATCACTTTAAGTGCTAGGTTGTGGTTGACTCAAGAGGTTGGAGGTCCCTGCCCCATAGAGCTTACAATCTATAGTGCTTGATCTTTCATCTGTTGCTGTGATTATGACGCCACATAAGTAATCTTAAACCTGTTATTTTAACATTCGTTGTACTTAAAACTAGGTGGCTAATAAATACAAAGGAATATTTTTTACAGGCTTTAGTGTCCTTTTATTGTACTTGAATAACTTTTGGAATTTCATTTACTCTACATAACAGTAAATGCTTCTGTCTGTTTCTTAGCAATCCTGACAAGTTTTTTGTTTAATTACAGACTTTGGTACACATCTTACAGCTACTTTTATCTATCCATCCATGACACATTTTACAGTTATAACTTTTTCTCCGCTACTGATAACTTGCAGCACCCTCTTATTTATCCACACTGGTTTTATTTTACTTTCTATGTTCTTGTTGCATAAATATTGGTATTTTTTTTTCCTACCAGCAATTCCCCTTCAGCCTTGCACCTTCCTATTTGTTGGCATTCATTAAAGTGTGTTAATAAATATGGCACACTTTGAATCTAGACATTTATTTTTTAACTGAAAAGGAGCAATGTAGACACTATTAATACTTCATACTGGGACAATTGATTGGCAGATGGCTGATTATAAGATATCCCTGTACCCCGCCTGGGGCAGTTCAGATGCTCCACATTCACAGACACACACTGTGCATCAGATTAGAAAAAAACAGTGCTTTTTTATTTGTTTTAGATGGGCTGATTTCCTCATCTCTGGATTGTACCTTTGAATAACCAGAATTATGCCATAATCATAGTTGACATTCAAGGCTACTGAAGTTTTTTTGTCACAATTAATTGATTCCCAGTGGGAACACCTCAACTTAAACTAACTCGTGGTAACCTTAGCTAAAGCTACTGAAATGACATATTGATAACATTTTCTTCCTGTGGTTTTGTGATCTCACAAACCCTCCTCTCCATTTTTATAAAGCCCTGAGATAGGTCCTAACACTGCTTCCTTCTAAAGCACTAGTAACAGAGGAACACATAAATGAAATAGGCACTATAGTGCTGATATAACTGCACACATACATATAAAACTCCTTTATACTAAGCCAATTGCTGACACAAATAGCTGAAAAAACATTTAGGGAAGAAATAATACTTTCCATTTGTTTCCCTTAATTTGTTTTCCTGAGAGCTGACATTTTCCTCTCTCCACTCCTTTCTGTTCTGCACCAGAAGAAAAAGCTGCCTGACTGCTATTGGTTAAGCAGTGTGCTGACCTTCTGGCCTCATAAATTAATTTTGAAATGCAGGAGATTACAGAGGGAAGGCTGATTTGTGCACATGTGCTAAGTAGTAAGTAGGGCAAAAATGTCCAGGAGATGGTACCTTTTCATGGAAAACTGGCAAGTACATGTCACACACACATTTCCTGGTGCAGGAGTTTATCAGTGCTTCCTACTCATTCATTCTGTCACGTGAAACATCTACTGGGGAGAAACACTTCCCACTAAGGTATATTACTGCATATGTAAATAAGTAATCTGGCTATAGTTCCCCTTTAAATATATTGGTAGTAGGTTAGATGGGATTAAGTCCTTGATTAAACAGTAATATACCCATGTTTTAAAATCTTTTTTTCTCTTAATTTTCTTGCCCTGCTTTTTTTTCTCTTGTTCACTTGTTGATTAAACTTTATTTTTTTTCTCCACCTTCGGTATCTCCTACTGCCTGCTTTTAGCCAGCTGCTTGTTTTCTTATCAGGGCCTGCTTTCCTTCTGCACTGTATGTCTATTCTTGCAGACTGGAAAACTCACACAAGAGAAGAGAAAAACAGTACACGGAAAACTTCTGCTGTTGTCCACACCACTAAATTCAGTAGAGTGTAGGACAGAAAATGAAATAATGAAGATTACATACATCCTAACTCAAATATTCAACTTAAAAGAGCTAAAAATCTTGCCCACCCCGGTATACACATTTTTTTTTTTATTACATAACTGTTACATAGATGATGAGGATGCCGGTTAAATACATCACCACTCCAATACATTGCCATTTAGACTGATATTTTAAGAAACCACATTTAGGACCATGAACAGGACACAAGCAATTATTAAGCAAGCACAATTGATTTTGTTTTCTGAAAACTAAGCTAGTGCTATAAATAGGAGCCTTTTTAACATTTATTTAAATAAATACTGATAAGACGATGTTTCAGTCTTAAAAATGCATTGCTTTATTAGTCTTTTATAGATGTATAAAACAACATAAGAAATATGAATAAAATCTGCGCTGCGTGTAAAATTGGATGTGTTTAGTGGTATTAGTTTAACCAGTAGGTAGGTTCGCACTAGGCAAACAGACTCGTATCTTACGAAATAACAACACTTTATTATTATTTGGCCTGTGAATAAATCCTTCACTCTGGGTTTTATAGATATCACCAAACGTCAGGTTTCAAAAATTGTAATAGCTGGAGTCATGGTGTATGAACATAAAGGGGGCTCAGTTTCAGATTTGTCTCCATGGTCTTCTTGCTTCTAGTTCCATGTGCATGAATGCTAGTGGACTTGCGTGTATTGTATTAATGTTGTGTGAGAATGTTTTACTGTCTGCTGCACTTATGATTGCAATAAAATGGGAATTTAAAGGAAGAGTGATGACTATGGTTTTCTCATTATCTCCATCAGTGGGTAGTTTAATTTTTTCCTTTCACTGCTATTTTTTTTTCACTTTCATCGCACACAACATTTTGTTCTGCACTAATGCCGACCTTTTGCTGCCTCACTCTGTCCAACGATGCAACTCCCACTTTGCTCAAAAATGATTTTTTTTTGGTTACTATTGGTTGAAGCTGTCTTTAAATAAACTGGAGCAATTCTCGGATAAAGCCATAGCTGGGAACATGTTGCATTCTGTGTAATTCTGTATCTTTCACAGAAGCCTTGCACATGTAAATGACACTCCTGTCTAGCTTACGTCTTTTTCCTTTCCAACAAATGGTTACCCTTTATGTGTACAGTCTAAGTTCTGCTCTGCTTTAGCAAGTGAGAAGGATTAACTTTGCACTATATGACACACAGCAGATGTTTGCCATTTATGTGAATTAACTTGTGAAAGCTGCGGTGTTGGTTTTAGTCTATTATTAACAATTTTGGTGGAGGTCAGCGTTTTGCCCCATTTGTTTTTATATGCTTCTAGTGTGTACTTTGTCTCTTCTACCATTGTGTTACACTAACCAGTTTTAGTTCAGCCAAAACAGACAGCTTGCCTTCTACTCTTCACCTACCCTCACAACAGTTAATCCATTTCAGATGCTGCTTGGTGAAAGCTAAAAGGAAACGATGTACGTTCTATTAAGATTCCTTCCATAAGCCAATCTTCTTCAGGCGTTAAGCCCTCCACTTGTTATTTTGTTGAACGTGGAAGAACCTCCATGCCTGTGGATTCTAAAATAGCTGAACCCTTGGATAAGCAATGGGAAATTGGATTTTGTTTGTTAAGGTTTTCCAATATTTTGCTTCAGTGTATGGTTTTGAACCCGTGTTATTTAAATGAAACTGAGACTACTGGCTGAAATGTATTCATTTCTTTGGGTAAAGATGTTACAATAAAACTGTGAAGGTTTGATCTGAATGGGAACGTGTAACATTTCACATTTTCAGTAAATCATACTTTGGTTATTCAGAAAAATCCCAATTTATTCAATAATCTTAAAGGGAGATGTCATTCTGATTTGTGTAGATGATTGTTTGCCTATACTAAATTATATCTGTTCAAAAAACACACCCTAATGTTTTTTTTTTTTTACACAATCTCTATTGTTTTAAAAGTCTGCAATGTAAGGGTATAATGATACATTACTATGATGAATTTACACATATACCTTTTTGCAACAGCATAATACAAATTCAAACAATATTTCAAGACAATATTAATCCT
>WMED01022857.1:0-10329 GCA_019650415.1 Pipa parva | reverse complement strand
TTTTGCATAACAAAAGCTGATACAAGGGCCCTGGTGGGATTGGCAGCCTGCAGCTTGGAAATCACTACTATATTTCATTGCTGTTTGAGGGCCTGTGTTGATGAAGTTTCATTTAGAATATTAGTATTTTATGGAAGGGACTGCTTTTGTAATTTGTGTGTTATGTTTCACTGAGAGTATCATGCAATATATATGAAACAGGCAGCCATGCTATATTCTGAGTTCAATACTTTGTTTAATTTTTATAAGCTATGTCCTATTAACCCTTTTCTACTCATGCTGTTATAGTAGAGGTCTGCCATGATACAGTTGATTTGTGTTTTATCATAGACTGCCACGCTGTATTTATGTGGGGACACTTTCAGTTCAGTAAGGTACAATAATGTGCAATTCAGAGTATTTAATTTTCAGTAAATGAAGTCCTATTTTAATATAATCAGACTATACTCCAGTTTTACTCAGGGGCTGACCTTGAGTATTTAGGGTACTAATAATATCCTTTCTCAGGGCCTGCCTTACCTATATGACATATAACAATGGAATCGTTTCTGTAACACGTTTAATCACATGGATTTTATTTATACTAAGATCCTGTTCTTTTATCTGTTTAGAACGTTTTCTTTTTGTTTTATTTGTACTAGTACTAATGTTACAAATGTACGATTTTATTGGATTGCCTTTAAATGCTTACTTTACTACTAGAATTTATTGCTGTATATTTTCCTTGGAAAACTCTCAGGCTAACGAGGATATCATTCATGCCCATGATTTATTTGGGGATACTTTTTTTGTTTCCACTGATTGTAATGTTGGTCTAACGAGATCTATTTTATTTAGGATATCTATGTTAGCAGTTCAATGACATTTCGCAAATGCAGTAAGTCATAGAGAATGAAGGGTATCATATCTCTGTAATCAGGAGGTAGTTTCATACTCTTTACACTGAGATGCTCTTCCTTGGTAGACTGTATGCATTTAATGAGTCATTTAACATTGTATCCAGTGTGCAGGAATTCTTTTGTGCATTGTTCTTTCATTTCTGGCACACACTGCAATAAGGCTACTAGGGCATTCATACGCACTGCATTTTATTTAGGCAGTTTTAGACATTTCATAAAAACATATTTTACTCTAGTGTGGGTTCATTGCTTATTCATCCACTTGTTATTGGGACTGGACTGTAATTGCTGGAGCTGCAGTGCATTTCCCCCCTGTGATTATTAAAGAGCTATTGGTAAACGTCAGTGCTTTAGGTCAGTGGAGAAAGTTTCTTTGTGGGAGATGTTGGTTTATGATTGTAGACCCTGCTGATATGTCAGACTCGGTCACTTTATGAAAAGGTATCATTTACAAAAGTAATTGCATAGCATAAGGAGCATATCTGGCTCGGGAGTCGGAATCATGACATTATTCTTATTTGTCTTTGATTAGTTTTGCATTTCGTTGTTCTTTTTAATAAACGTTCCTTATGAGTTACTTATATATGCTCAGTGTTATATTGTACTAGGGCAGCATGTTATATTGTACTAGTGTTATATTGTACTAGGGTAGCATGTTATATTATACTAGTGTTATATTGTGTTATATATTGTACTAGGGCAGCATGTTATATTGTACTAGTGTTATATATTGTACTAGGCTTACTAGTGTTATATTGTGCTAGGGCAGCATGTTATATTATACTAGTGTTATATTGTACTAGGGTAGCATGTTATATTTTACTAGTGTTATATTGTACTAGGGCAGCATGTTATATTATACTAGTGTTACATTGTACTAGGGCAGCATGTTATATTGTACTAGTGTTATATTGTACTAGGGCAGCATGTTATATTGTACTAGTGTTGTATTGTACTAGGCAGCATGTTATATTGTACTAGTGTTATATTGTACTAGAGCAGCATGTTATATTGTACTAGTGTTATATTGTACTAGGGCAGCATGTTATATATTGTACTAGGGCAGCATCACGTGATGCCTTGTAAGTGTAGCGCGTACTTTGGATCCGATGTTTTATACTGTAGACAAAGTAACTTATATGTCACTGCATCAGTAATACTATATTCTCCATATGGAAACAATATTATATTTTATTACATTACTGTAATTGCCTCTAACCCCCTTTTATATATGACATATTTTCTCTGGAGCAGTTTGCTTTAGTGTTGTAATAGTAGAGCTGGTAGATCTTTTTCTAGATTGGTTGCAGGGCATTTTCTGTGGTGCATCGTGGCTCCCAGCTCTTGATAAGAGAGAGAATTTATAGTTTTGCACTAAATTCTGGAAGTTAAAAAAAGAACTGAGGTTGAAGATAAACTGATTTATTAATATGTGGGTGTAGTTTCTTTTTTTCAGATTTTTGAAAAACCAAACATAATGATGACTACAGACATAATATTATAAAAGCTGATAGTTTTAGTTGTTACAAAGAAACTGTGCAAAAAAACTGCAGCATTGTGATTGGCGGATATTTATCAGGCCCAGAACCTATATATTGTAGCTGGGCTGCTCTATATGGCACTTTAAACAATGTAGCATAATCTGAACAATTTATCTCTTTATTTTACTCTGTAAACGTATGCTTCATTGTTCTCGACTTGCTAATATAGTGTATTGTGGCAGAAGAATTAGGATGCTTTTAAAATACTGGCCATTAGTAAGGATAAGATACTGGCCATTAGTAAGGATAAGATACTGGCCATTAGTAAGGATAAAATACTGGCCATTAGTAAGGATGGGATACTGGTCATTAGTAAGGATGGGATACTGGCCATTAGTAAGGATGGGATACTGGCCATTAATAAAGATAAGATACTGGCCATTAGTAAAGATGGGATACTGGCCATTAGTAAGGATGGGATACTGGCCATTAGTAAGGATGGGATACTGGCCATTAGTAAGGATGGGATACATTCTTGTGAAGCTTCTCTCTGTTTCCAGTTATTAAATAATTTCTCGCTTTTGTCTGTTTACTCTGGGTTCTGTTTGCTTTTCACATTGTGAAGTGTTTTTATGGAAGTTTTCTGTACAGTGTATTTTACACCTTGATCCTTCTCTCTTTCAAAGGGACCAGTGGTTTCTAGGGTTTGTATTTGTTCCTAATTGGTTAGGCTTTATTTTAAACAGCTGTACATTATTCCCGGGGACCAGAGCTGTACTAAGTGTATATTAAAGGTGTTACAATATCTGGCCTGTGGGTTCCAGCACTGTACCCAGTCTAGCACTGTCTGACTTCTTGGCAGCCTCCAGAGAGAGCTGCACATTTTGGCAAGCTGAGAGATCCTAAGCTGTAGGAGGGGGGGGGGGGGGGGGGGGGGGGGGGGGGCTTGGGGTCGTCCCTATCTGAGTCTGCTGCTGTGCAGTTCATAGTGTACTGATTCCATTTAAACTGAGCTTCAATCATTTGTTTCAATAAACCCTGCATTTAGTAACAGTGTAATCAGCCGCCTGCCTCTGCTTTATTACTTCTTAATGGAGCACTATCCCGTATTAACTACACTGTATAATATAGGATTTAACCAATAGCAGCAGCTTCCCATAGGGATAATATGGAACGCATATTCATATTCCTGCTTTACTCACATTCCTTTGTACCTCCCATTATATTACATGTATATTTTCATCTACTAATAACCATATGTATAGACAAAAGGAGAACAGCGCTTCCTCTAGGAAGGATATATATATATATATATATATATATATATATAATATATATAGAAATATGTATGTTATAAGTATGTATATATACGTGTGTGTTTGTGTGTATTGTACCCAACACACTGTTACATAGTTACCCAGAATACCCAATAAAACAATGTTACAGTAATTCTGAATACTTAGTATAACAGTGTTACATAGATACATCAATGTGACATAATTACCCAGAATACCTAATACAAGTCTTGCATAGTTACCCGGAATACCCAGTAAATCAGTGTTACATAGTTACTAAATAATTATAACTATGAGTACTATAGTATTATATGATATACCATTTCTGTATTATAGTTAATAAAAGTACTCCATTCACACTGCTACATAGTTACCCTGACTACTTATTTTTACATTATTATCCGTTTATAAAGAATTGTTTGATGCAATTCCCAGTGTTTATTGGTGGTCTTCCAAACAGGACCCCTTGTAGCTTATTGTCTTCTCTTCCAAGATGTCCTGCACTTGGAATATGTGTAGCAGAGAGAGAGCAATTAAGTAAAAATATACATCACAGGAACCACTGCAAACAGATTTAGCTGAAAAGGTCAAAATGACTTAGTTGGTGTCACATTGGCAGTAATAAAGCTTGTGTCAGAGGCTCTTGCTAAATGACTAGATTTGTTTGCAGAGACTCTGTACCTTGCTTAACACATGCATTGGATTTACCAGTGGCTGATCTTTCTTGCAGAATACTCAAGCTTTTACATTTCTGTTCCTGTGCGCTACAAAAATGTTTTCTCTTAAGAAAGATGCAATTTGTTTTTCTCCATGGATTTCCATTAATCATGTTCCTAAATTGAAGTGAAGTAAAGTTTTGCTGGTAACGCTTGCTAACCACTGGTTAAGTCCATTTGGACTGTTGACATTAGGCAGAATACACAACTGGGCTCAGTTTTCTCAAAAAGCAATTTTTAACGAACTGGCCTTAATAGTTGCTGGAGATGCAGGGTCTGTTTGGCTTCTGCTAATATTGAAAGTCCTGGTTTATGGTGCAGGATAAATAGATGTATTCTTCTGCAACAATGTACCATTCTTAAACCAATCTTTGCTTGATAGAAATGATGTGGCATAGTCTATTTTATCTAGGGGAATACCTATTAGTTGTGGCTTTTGCCTTAAGACAATGCACACACTGTTAAAGTAGAATAGCTTTGAAAAATAATTGACTTTAACCCTGAAAAATGTATACTACCTAACCATTGTACATGGTTACATGATGGGTAATTTGCCTGCTTCTACTTTACAGCATTCTTGTCTCACTTTCCAACTGAGATAAAGGCTGACTGTATAAATGAAAGGTGTTGATTGCTCCATTAGTGCAACCTGGTGAGTTTACCAGCACAGGGTAATAGATAAGAGAACCTTTGGCAAAGCAGAAAACACTACATTCACATGACAATTTCATTATACCGACATATAAATGATAAAATATAATAAAGTGATTTTAATTCATGTGAAAGAAAAAAAAATAGGATTATATAAAATGTAAAATTTGAGGGATAGGGAATCCCTTTTAAGGTTCACAAACACTGTGTTTTCAGAAAGTTTATTAGAAAAACCAGGGCAATCTGTATTATTTGATTTAGCAGATCTTGCAGGGTAGATTATTACTAATTTACCCAATTCCTGGCAAATCTTTTTCAAATCTGTTTTTTTGTTTGTTTTTGGTTTTTGGCGACATTGACCATGAAACATAAATTGTTCTGTGCCACCTATCAAGACAAATGGCATTTGCTAGACCTTGGATTTCATGTATTCTGATTTTATTTTGTGACGTATTAAATCGTTTCATGAAAACGGTCACGATGTTACGTCACCACAAGCCTTAAATCTGCAGCAACAAATGTGAAAGGATAACCCTATAGGTTTGCGGTTAAATCACTGCGTTCAGTATGTGTTGCAGCAGCCATAACCGAATCTGAATTTAGTACATCTGTTTTATCTGATCCAAAATGTATTTAACTGTCAACTCCCCATTGATTCCATTCAGTAAAGCAATGCTAATCGGACAGTGCACATCAGATATCGGTGTGGGTTTACAAGATGTAGATTGTCAGAGAAGCAGAATGATACAATGTATCCCAACTAGTGGCTCTTCCCGTCAATTGTTTACAAACACAAAAGTCATTAAATAGGCCATGAAAGGGCTTTTGCTATTTGGTGAATAAAGATTCCCCAATTCTCTGGTTGTGCGTTTTCTGGACTTGAATGCAAAATGGTTAATTAGTAAAGTGGTGTGATTTCCCCTTGGAAATGGAGCTGATTTGAGTTACTACTAGTGGGCAGATCTGTGCATTACATTCCAACCCATACACTATATCTGCATTGAGGGAAAGAGCTGTACAAAGCTCATTTAATTCACTGAACTTAGTAACATAGTTTATAAGGCTGAAAAAAGACACAAGTCCTTCCAGTTCAGCCTATTTTCCTGCAATGTTGATCCGGAGGAAGGCAAAAAACCCATGAGGCAAGAGCCAATTATCCTCATGTTAGGGGAAAAATTCCTTCCCGACTCCAAATATGGCAATCAGAATAATTCCCTGGATCAAGGTCCCACCTTCAGTTATCCATTACCCATAACTTATAATGTTCTTACACTGAAGGATCAGAATAATTCCCTGGATCAAGGTCCCACCTCCAGTTATCCAGTACCCATAACTTGTAATGTTCTTACACTGAAGGATCAGAATAATTCCCTGGATCAAGATCCTACTTTCAGTTAAGTTTAAGCAAAACTTCCATCTTGTTCATACCTATCCTGCACACAAATATAAACTATGATAAGTGGGAAAGTGCAGTTCCAAGCAATGCGATGACGTCCCCCTAGTGTATAAACTGAGAGTGTGACAGTTATTTATACTTTGTATCAGGTACTGTGACGTTGAATGAAGCAGTCAGAGGAAATTCCATCTGGGAATGATAGAGTGAGGAGTTTCTGTACAGCTAAAATAAACTGGGATTGTGTATAAGGCTTTAAAGCACCCGCTGGGAACTGCACTTGCAGTCGTTTGCTCTTTTTAATGCAAAGGCTGTTTACAAACATTTTCTTACAATGAATAAATATCAAAGTGATTGCGTTTTATGTGAGGAACACATACAGTATATATTCTATAACAATTAGAGGATTTCGCTCAGAGAAGTAGATTTTTTTTACTAGTGATATAATAATTTATCTAATACAGTCAGTCATACTTATAAAAGCATTGCAGTATTTATGTGAATACATAGCCAGGGAATCCCACTGATATTGTTTCTATTGGTTTAGATCATGCAGAGCTGCAGCACATTGACCCGGCGGTAGTTAAGCAAAGCCAAGCTGCTGTCACTACATGCATTCTGGAGGCCGTAAAGCACAATACAGACAGAGCAGGTCTAAGGTACTGTCCTGTGATCCATTACTTAGAGTTGGATCGGGTTTGTGCTTTGAAATTCCATTTTCTCCTCCCCCTCCCCCCCTTTTTTCTTTTGCAGCACATTCCTCGAGGACTGTAAATTTGACAAAGACAGAATCGAACTATTTTGGACTGAATACCAGGTTCTGAACTCGAGCTGACATTTTATATTTAAAGGTAAAGGAGGTCCAATTTTTGTTTTAATGTGAACATTTGATTTTTTTTTTTTTTTTTATTATTGTTTCAGAAAAATAAAGATATTTTAGAATCCTTACTGGAAAGGTGAGTTCTAAATTCTATCATTGTCAAATAAAGTTTACTTTGCCTTTTATGTGATCAATCTTTATTTCCTGCGTTTAGCATAGGGACTTCCCCTCCACATATTACCGACGTTTCCTGGCGTCTCCAGTATCAAATAAAGGTATATATGTTTATCCAATAAAAGCCTTTGCTATATATCTTTATTACATAACAGTTGGTAATGTTACTGTTTTTGTTACAGACTAACCAGCTCTACAGAAATGACAGACCTGCCTATTTGGTTAATTTAAATGTAGAGGTAATAGAAGTCAGCACCTGGATTATAGGCGTTGGGTTATTGTGTTCTGTTATTAAATTGGATCGTTTTCTTGCAGAGTAAAGATACCAACCCAAATCCAGATATTGCATTTAATTGTTCTATGGAACAGCTGCAGGTAGCATTTTTTTCCTTTGACTACTATTTTGGTTTATGCATGTGACCATAATACTTTGTCTGGACAGAGCTGATCTCAGAAAACGTTGTTAAACTATAAATTGTATTTATTTGATTTGTGCGCTTGCAAGTGTCACATAATTATTCAAGTGATCTAATTGATGATGCTTGTTTTAGTAAAACAAACACATTCTTAAATAAATAAGAGTTGTATTAATAAAGCATTCTATACTCATAAGCGGGATGTATACAGACATTGCATTTCAGCAACAATTCAAAGAAATCTACATTGTTCTGCAGTATAAGAGCGGATTCTATTGTGCTCCCAGTGCAGTTACAATACTCATATAATCTTAATAATACCTCTAAATGAAGAATTTCTTCTAAGTGCTTCTATTATAATGGTTAAAGCTGTATATTACAGCAATAGTATTTCTGATAAATTCAGTGAATTCATATTTGTGTAGTTCATGTTTTTGTGTCATAATTAATATCAGCTATAATATTTTAAGTAATTTCCCTGCATATTTTTTTTAGAGCTAAATTGTGTTCTATTTATTGAAGTGATAGGGAAATCTGTTCATACAGAATAATTCAAATCCTGCAAGGCACTTGCTCAGTGTCAAAACTTATTCTCAAAATGATTAAAAAAAAAATAGTCAAGTTGAATGGGCCTTCAGATTTACCCTTGTGTATTTAGGACATTATAGTTTGAAACTCACATTGTTTACACGTTATGTGATAGCACTTATATGTTGTGTAAGCAGTATTTATCGTTGTAGTGATCTCTGCAGTAATTATTTTAAATGAAAAGTTAGTGGTGTTCATGTGTGTATTTGTTGTACAGAAATTCATTGCATTCAAATGAAGCCCTCTGTTTTCCTTCTTTAGGATCTATTAGGGAAGTTAAGAGATGCAGCCAAAAGTCTAGAAAGAACAACTCATATGTGACCATTCCTTCTGCTACTGAATCACTCAAGAATATCAAATCGGCCTTTCGTTCCAAACAGACTTTTTTTCTTTTGTATAAGACTTATAATAAATGATGTGTGTTCTTTTGTGTTTACATTAAATTCAATAAAACCTAAATGTACATTATCTGACCTGATTATTCATTAGATGGAATAAAATGTAATTATGGGGGTGGAGCAGAGCGAAATTCTCTTTACATTTGTATTGGACTGCAAGTTCAGAGAAAAATCTGCAATCTGTTACTAATCTGCTGAAAGGAAATAATGTATCCTCACTTACAACCTTGCCTCGGCTGGGGATTTTTCATTGTACAATATTGTAAATAGCTGGGAGATAACAGATAAGATTTCTTTTTTTTTTTAATGGACGCGTCTAGTTCACTGTAGTAAACTGCAACATTGTCTCAGAGTACCTTAAACAGCAACATTGTATCAGAGTGACTTAAACAGCAACATTGTATCAGAGTACCTTAAACAGCAACATTGTATCGTACTGGAGAAAACAGTTTACTTTGTGACGTAGCTTTGGAATGTTTGGATTGTTCTCGCTAGTTTTTCATTTCCCAAACCTGTCAAACACAGAAACTGGATTTGCTGTGATATTTTGTCATTGTTGATGGTGAGAAATATCTGTAAATGCAACCTCAAGGGACATGTTTGATATCAGCCATGCATTTCTAAATAGTTCATGCTAAATACAAAATTGTAATCATTTGTAGAATAAATATTGCTTTAGACATGTTTAAAAGAAATTATTTAAAGACTTGGGAAGGATTAGGAAGACTTTTTTTTTTTATTTCACTTTTCCAAGAGGATCGATATTTACACTGGGACAGTTAAAGTTTTGTACTTGCTCCTTCTGTGTAGCCTTGGGGTTTCCATACTAAAAAATGACCCCGGTCTACATATTTCTATAGCGTTGCAGGATAAAGGGCCACAATTATTATATCACCAATACACTGGAACTGCTTTTCACTGCTTATAATAGGTAGAGGGCAGTGTCTGTAAGGGACCCCCAGTAGGGGTGGTCCTATGCTGGTTTGCCTAATAGTAGGATTCTAACCCCCACTGACCCTTACCACTCTACATTCCTGACCGATCTTCCGCCAGATACACACATTCCCAGCCCGCAGCCCGGTTCGGTGTGAGTATCAGGGTCCAGACTGTAGGATCCGTGGGATATGACCAGATTGGGGAGGGGCAGGCACCAGATTGGGGAGGGGCAGGCACCACCTTGTGATCTCCGAGAAGCAATGGTGACTTCATTTCATTATCTGTATATAAAATTTGGTCTCCTGATATACAGAATCAAAACCGAATCCAACAGCCCAACCGCACTGAAATATTATAGTTCCCACAGCAATCCGCTGCCTGTCAGCATTGCAAGCAGGGGAAATACATATAAATAATACAGCCTGTCAGCACTGCAAGCAGGAATAATATATTTAAATACCAGAGCCTGCCAGCACTGCAAGCAAGAGAAATACGCATAAATATTGCTTCCTGTCAGCACTGCAAGCAGGAGAAATCCATAGCAATACATGCAGCCTGTCTG
>WMED01022856.1:0-10340 GCA_019650415.1 Pipa parva | reverse complement strand
TATACATAGATTAGAAATATATATATTTTTGGTGCAGTGCTAAACTGAATACTGGTAGTGTTGAATCATTTGGGGCAAGGGGGCTAGCGAGAGGCGCGTAAACCTCACAGCACAGAGCACACTAGTGCAGGTATGGGGTGTGTGTGGGGGGGGGGTAATCCTTACTCCCTTTTCCTTTTTTTTTTTTTTTTTTTTTTTGAAGGACACCTTAAAGGGCCAGTAGCGCCAAAAATGTCCATGTTCAGTTGAATATATCATGTCCACAATGATACATTTTTCGTGTGAAGCTGTAGTGTCTTTCATAGCTATTATATGGTGTCCTTGTCTGGTCTGATGATCCTAACCAAGAGTTTACAATTAAATATTACTATTATTATTATTATTATTATTATTATTATTATTATTATTTTTGTTTTTAGTATTTGAAGTAAACAAAGGTCAGATGTCCTAAATATTTGTTTGCAGAAGCAAATCCTAAAACGCTTGGATCCCATAAAAACCATATCCATCCCAGACCATGTCAATCTAGGGGTAAAAGTCAATGATATTTCATTATGTAACAAATTAAAGTTGTGATGTTATCATCCCTTTAAATGTCATTTTTAGTTTTGTTAAAACCTATTCTCCCCCCCCCATCCCCCAATTGTACACAAAGTTTCCTTTTTGGTGCATTAAAAGGTCTTGAAATTGGATCACTGTAGCTATTACTGCAGGCAGAGCTAAGCCTTGTGAAGACAGACTAGTTTTTTTGTTTTTTTTTAAGAGATTTCTTTATCCACAGAGGGGTTAAACTCATTTAACACTTGCCTGCCTCTTGTCTTTTATAATGTGCTGCTTTTGAGATGATCAGTATTTTTATTTGTTTTGTTTAATTGCTTGTGGACAGTGGGGGGATTGCTTAGAATATAAATTGTCTTATAAAAAAGAAGTCGTACAATTATCCCATGTCCACATCTCTCCCTTTGACTGATTGTCAGCCTTATGGTTTGTTTCTTATTCCTGCAGAATATACAGGTAAATACTAACCCCCCCAAATTAAAATAAAACTCTGCTATTGCCATGAATCCTGCAGGGGTATAAGCCATCAATGTAAATGCAACCCCCCATATGTATGCATTGAATATGTCAGAGTACACACAGGGAATTCAGTGTACTGGTGTAACTATATATATATATATATATATATAATATATATATACAATTTCTTTGATGTGTTTTAAAAAATATATATTGTTTGCATCCTTTTATTCTTGACTGCCTAGGTCTGTATGGAAAAGACAGAGAGAGGGTGGGGAGGTGGGTCAAATTTTATGATTTAAATCATGTATGGGATTACCTGCAGTTACTGAAAAAATACTGCGGGGGCACTGCTGAGCTTTCTTTTATAGACAGGTGTTAAGAAATGCATTTTGTACTTTTTGAAATCTGAAATATTAAATCACATCTGTTCTTAAATAGCTATGGATAGAATCCCCCACTCCAAAATCTCTCTGATTTTATGAGTGACGATGGATCAGCTAGTCTACAGCGTGTGTGTGTGTGTGTGTGTGTGTGTGTGTATTTCTGTTGTAATTGCTAAGCATTCAGAAAGTCCCTAATTGTCAGCTATTGAGTTGCTGTCTTTTTCAATTTACTGACTATTGAATGAGGCTGGAACCGAACCTTCTTCCATTCATTTAGTAGGCACATCATACTTTGCAGCCTCTACCTGTAACAGACTACAATTCCCACTATGCTCAGACGGCATTTGGTTGGATGGATGGTAAAGCATCAGGACCACAAAAAATGTCACATCCTTGACATAGAGGGATTTTATGAAATGTGTATGTGTATATATGATTTAAGAAATCATCTGAGCCATTTAATTATTATATATAAATAATTATTAAATGACTCAGATCATTTCTTAAAGGACCAGTAGTAGAAAGTTAAAAAAAAAAAACATTGGGTTTTGCAATAACCGTTGTTTAAATAAGGTACTTGTTAAAATGTTATGTTTGATCTAAAAAAAATCATGATTGTTATTGTTTGTCTATTTTTTATCTTTACTGATAGCAGCCATGTTGTTAAACAGACCTCTCCCAGTCCCATTCTTTTCTATGGTGCTTTAGATAATGTGTATTAAGGAACTGTGCCCTAAAGCCCGCAATATCCAAAGCTAAAATAGCTAAATGTCTTACTTTATAGGCAAAAATGTAGAGTATTTTGAAGCACAGATTGAATATATATAGTAACTGTAAATTTTGGATTGTTTTCATGGTTTAGTATTGCTGTTCTTTTAAGGCTGGCTTGTTACATTGTCGTATAATTATCCAGCGCACCTAATTTATTGATGAGTGATCATTGCACATATCGTGGATGCTAAGCATCTGATGAACTTGTGTTTATTTTTTCGGATTGCATCAGGATTTAATTATTCTGTGTGTACTTATCGATTGGATGCCGTTGCCCGTGTATAGATATTACCAGTTGACAGACGATATATATGGGCTACTTGATGCGCAAACGCATTTTCTCTTTTTTTTTTTTTTTTTTTTTTTTTGATGTGTAAAGACTTGGGTTCCATTTTATTTCTCTCTTTGTCATTAGCCATACCTTGGGAGGGGGCTTTGAGAAATATTCCTTCTGACAGATTGTGTGTAGTATATAGGCTTTGCAGTTCCTTATTTGAAGCTATTTTGGGTTTTGCCTTTTTTTATTATTATTAATTCAAGTCTTTTGAGTGAGTCACGATATTGATAGAAAAGAAGAATCCGCCATTGAGTATTGGGGGGGGGGAATTACCCTCTTCATCGACTTGACTGTAAATGTTGTAACTTCTGCATAAAGACTTTCAAAGTCAAATTTGGAAGGCTGATTTCTGCATGTGTGTGTGCACAATTATATATATTGAAAAGGGGGTGAAGGCTCCTGAGATGAACCATTTATCTTTATATTGATTTTGTTCTCAATTTCTGTCCGTGGAGTGATGCCCTTCTCTCTGCTGCTGATATTGTACAGTAATTACATTTAGGAGACACTCTTTGGGAGTACTTGAGCAGAGCAAGCTTTGATGTAGGTTTAATATGACAGTATTACAAGAACTGCTTTAGAATCTTCTGCCTGGATAGTATTTGCACTAGATATTGAAAATATATATATTTCTTTCTGCTTTTTCCCCCGTAGAATAATTTATTTAAAGAGCGATGTCATCCATGGCTGGAAAACGTGTGGGCGAAATTGTTAATTTACCTCCCCTGATTTTTATTCAATATTTTTTTTTTTATATATAATGTTGTACAAGAAACGCTCATATCCATCTGATATTTCAATACACTGTCTAATTCATATCACAGTGGATTTGTCTATTCATGTAATAACAAGCATGGATTGAGTTTGTATTCAACCCCGGTTCCTACAATATAAACATCAGCCTGAGAGAAATGTATCATATCTCCTATTATGCGATATTTCAATCCATTTTGTAAGCGTCCATCCACTAAAGAGGAGATCTTTTGTGATCATGAAGTTTCTTGTGGGGGTGGAGGGGAGAGTATGATGACCACTGCACTAAAAGAGTCTGTGTGTCCCATAATGGCCAAAGTAGAAATGTGTTTTTTTTTTTGAAATTGTAAAGATTTTTAATAGCTTCCTCATAATGCTGGATTGTATGCTTTTAATGGGTAGGGGAGATTGATTTTTCTTCTTTAAAATACAGTTTATTTTAAGTGAAATTATTGAGTAGTTATTTTCCTTGCCTACATTAAGAAAACATTGATTCATTTTTATATAAATAACTGCTGATTTATCTAAAGAGCTTCTGTTTCTGGAAATGCTGTGTCTGTTTGAAAAGTTTTTAACCAAATTGAACGTGTGTGTGTGTGTGTGTGTGTGTGTGTGTATGTACACTGTCCAGGGTTCGATTCTAACCAGAGCGTAACCTGTATTGGGGTTCGTATGTTCTTCCCATACAATACCATGGATGTCTTGGCTAAAACTGACAATTCCACTATTATGTTTTTATCTCCTAGAATTTTGTCAAATTCACTGTTGCAAAAATGGTTTTATTCAAGATTAATATATATTTTTATTTTAATTCTCGCATGATATTTCAGAAATTTCCAATCCACCTCCATAAGAACAGGTTTTCGGGTAATCTTCTTTTATTTATTGTGCTTGAAATACCTCTTGGGATGTATTTTTAAATTCAAAGTTGATCTATCGGATCTTTTAAGTCCAGTCTAGTTAAACCCATAGCCAAGTTGCAAGAGCCTTAGCATAACTTGGGAAGGGGAGGGGGTCTTTAAAACCTAAAACAAAGTCTGTAGCACTCAAAAACTCCTTGGGGTAGCCTTACACAGCTCAGTCTCCCTGAGAGTAGGATTCCCTCTGACAATCATTGAGTGTTCCTCTGTTCCTACTAATGGAGTGAAGTTACTTACTACTTGTATCCAATCTGGTGTATTCTACCACACCCTGTTACAGTGTTCTACCCACCAGCTCCCAACACAATTAGGGGACATTTGAGTTTCTTCTTAAGACCTGCGTGATTGACACCTGGGGCATCGATCCTTTCAGGATTTCTTTTATTCTCTTTGCTACTTATCCCGTTCCATCTAGCACTTGAATTGCCTAATTAACCTGCAAGCTACTGATCTGGATAACCTGAGTCACATGGTCTGCCTTCATAACTTATCTGGGACTTTACCATGGAATCCCACTAGATGGCATCAGGGGACCACTACTGAACCATAAACTGTACACACATCGCAACAATATGATAAAAAGGAACTATAACTATGATCATTATCATATGACTTTCGTCCCCTACACAAATATCCATATTTTTTGTAAATACATATGCACAATAAAGAAAAAAAAATCTGTATCCCAATTCTCATCCGATCTACCTGCATCCCAATGCTGAAAATTTCACGTGATCTTTTATGTGGAAACAGTTAAGTCAGCAAATTAATGTGAAATTCACAAAATTAATCTTATGTCCTGCTTGCCCTCTTTGGCATGGAAACATTGATTTTTGGAATTAGTAAAGTTATAAGGCTATTTTAAAGAAGAACTAAAGTCTCCTAATATATCGTATTTGTTCATTTAGCCTACATGCCAGCAACACAATAAACCCACAGTCTTTCCCTTCCAAGCCTCCTACATGATTATTGCTGCTCCTTCTGTATGCACACTAGTACAGCAGTCGGCAATGTGCAGGTCGCGAGCCACTTGCAGCTCCTTAGCCACATTGTTGTGGCTCGGAGCACACCTCTGAAGCACCGCCCATGACCTCCAACGCCTCTTCTGATTGGCCGTTGGTAGGTCATGTGGTCGGGAGAAGGGTGCTCCTCCCCCTCTGTGGCTCACTAAAAAATAGTTGCTGCTGGAGGAGAGAACAAAATGGCTCCCTCCTCATTTAACTTTTCTGACCCCTGCACTAGTACATGGCACCATTGTAGCTGAGAAAGCTGGTGTCCTGGGCACAGATGTTTATGGAACATCAGCAGTGTTTATGGTTCATTGGTATCAGGGACTGTTATAGCGCTGGGCGATGTGGGCGACTGCCCAGGCCGCAATCTATCTGAGGGGGTGCTGTCGCCCACATCGCCCACCGCAAACTTACCTCCTCCAGTGTCGCATTCCACTTACCTCATTGTGGTGTGGTGCTCAGAGGAGGAGCGTCACTGGAACGCTGGAGGAGGTGAGTGGGGGACGCCGGGCAGGTGTGCGCCGGGGGGGGGGGGGGAAGGGGCCCATAGGGCCAGAACCACCCCTGATTGGTATTCACAATTTAATGGACCATGTGACATTCCCAACCAGTCAAACAAACTATGTTTTTGATGAAGTGTTGGGGTTCATTAGCATATTAATGAGCTTCTAATATGGCGGCCATAAGATACTAGCCCAAGGAGTTCTATAAGATAGCGCTACAGCAAGGTATTGATTTACCATTTCATAATATAGCGGTTTAGGCTGGAAGATTCCATTTGAATTCGCATGGCACTTATTTCTACGTAGTGCTGTGTTTTTGGTCTTTTAAAGAACTTCACCAATCACCAACCATTTGTATCTTAAGATGTGTCAGTTTAAACTGAGCGAGTTAGAAGTCTTCTAGTGGACTGGGAGAGAAGGTACTTATGGGTAACAGTCGGTAGGTCTATAAAAATTCAGGGGTACAGCACAATGCATATTTAATATTGCCATCTATTGAATATAAAAAGCAGACTTTTTTTTTTTGAAATAGTCAGTGTCACTGAAAAAGAGCTGCTATTTAGCCGACAGCCACAAAGTGACATTTCGCTAATTAAAATCGGGGGAAGAGTTTATTTCTGTTAATTTTTGAGAAAACTGTTGCAGCCATTTATTTATGTGTATAAATATTCTATTTTTATAATTTAGACATTTCACTGAAATTCAAACAGGGGCAATGATCCTGTGTCTAAAAGATTCTGAGCCTCGTTGACTAGTCGCGCAAAGCTGTGAATTCACATCTAGGCGACTAGTCATTCAAAAGTGACAATGGCGACTGCGACTAAGTGACAACATATCCTAGGGACAAGGTGAAATAGAATATTTACAGAATATGGCGAGACTGACGTCACTTGTCCAATTAGCCTCACTCAGTGTGACTTCTCATCCTATCCGCCTGACTGTGCCACACTATGGATGTGACGGCGTTCGCCACTGTCTGCCTGTCCGACAAGTGTATTCTCCACTTCTGAGAAGTGAAATTGTGATTGTTTTGGTGATGCAAATTGTATGAAAGTGAATTCACACTTTAGTTGGTGACTCTGTTTTATTGTTTCATCGTTTTCTCAGTACGGAGCAGGTATTCATTTGATCGCTGCTACGCTCTTGGGGGGCGGAGTTGTTCATGATAGTCCATACAGTTGTGTACAAGTCTGAATTCACATTCAGTCCCTACTTCTCCAACTCCACTTATTTTATCATCGTTGTGAATTTGCGATCAATTTGAAAGCTTATGGCCGTCGCAAACTTACGGAGCTCTTCGCGTCATATTGCATACACTCAACTTCCTCCTGTTTACCAAGCACTGAAGTACTTCATAGTGGTGAATTCAGCAAGGAGCACTGATCCAAATTCACTGGTTTGTCTTCACCAGATCAAAGTGGAGAATTAGGGGGTTGAGGGCATAAGGGAATATTCACTCAACAGAAAAAATAAATATGGGTACAAAATGACAACCTAATCTAGGAATACTGTTGAATGGGATTGTGGTATTGTAAAGAAGATGTCACTTCATTAGGTCTAGTGTCCACTAGTGGTCAAATGATCATGATGCACTACACATAAAATAGTGTTCAACGGCTTTCACTTCTTCACCAACGGAATCCATCACTTAGTGTATAAGGAGTAGCAAAGACAAGACGACGTGACGACCCCACAAGGCATATGCATCAAATTGTGCATTGAACAGTGGAAGGGGAATTCACGTCACTTTGAGACGCTACACCCAGACACTCGTGAATTCACATCAACTGTTGAATTTGCACTTTCATGAATATCCTATCTGTAAGCTATAACTGTGAATAGAAGGGTCAGCAACGCCAGAATAAGGCAAATTCACTCTCTCACTCTCACTCAGACACCCCTTGACCCTTGTGGACCCACCAAGGAACAAACATGCGTCACTTGCTTTTCAGTAGGGAAAAGGGAGCTGTCCGCACTACATAACCAAGGTTCCAAACAACTAAGCGTTATTTAAGCGGACACATGGGGGCAGTCAGATAGAAGGGGCATCTAGTACACCATTTAGTAACCTTATAAACATCTTCTTTCTGCTTGGGGTGATCCCCTTTTAAATCTACTATGCTTAAAAATCGACCATTTTTAGTTCTTCAGAAGAATCCTTGCATCTAGGCTTCCAAACGCAAGAAGACTAAATGACATTGACTTGAGAATTAAATAACCAGGTAGTGAAGTAATTGGAATCCTGGTGCATGTTTGAATGATAAAGATTGGTTTGTTCTGAATTCTCTTGGGATATGTGATTGATTGTGTTCGATGAGCCTGGCATTTCAGTTCCTACCTGCAGGGGTTATTGACATTTTATCACATTGTCAGGAGATGTATATAATTTTTTTTTTTTTTTTTAACTCCTGTAGGTATGTTCTATTAAATATCTAATTTTTATAACCAGTCCCTGTCTGTCAGGAAAAATGATAAATCACAGTACCAGTTATAAAGAACACATTGGTTTTTTGTTTTTTTTTATCTTGTAGACAAGTGTATTAATTGCGTCCCCGTAGAGCGCTGATAAATATTATTGGACTTTTCAGACAGAATCTCACACGAAAGCCTTTAAATATGTCATAAGTGAAATTGATCAACAAATCAAGGGAGAAATTTTTTTTTCTCCAGGTCTGTCTGGCCTTGGGGAGATTTGTAAATTCTAGAGGACTTATTAGCAAGCAAACAACGAGAGAGTGGGTGGTTTTCTTTATGACATCGTATTAGTTGACTGCACAAAAAGCGATCTGTTTTATTAATCTGTATTGATTGATTTTTTTTTTTTTTTGTGTTCTTGTCTTTTTCATATAATGGTTATTTACACATTTATCAGTGCCTTTTTTTTTTTCTTTTAAAGTCTTATTTGAAAAGAGAACTAAACCCTTTTATAAACGTGCCAACGTCTTTAAATAATCCTTATTTCGAATGCATCATTTACAATATGCTCACGCTCTGATTTCCATTGCAGTTGGCATGCTTGTGTTTAAATTCGCTCTTACGTCAGTGGTATTTGGCTGGTACTCAGCACTCCTAGTGCATGCAGGCTCTTGGACCAAGAAACATACTAGCTGTTTTGTAGCTGAGCAAATTAGAATCGGGTAGGCAGAATAGGCAGCTGTCTTTATTGCTAGGAGGTGGGGAGGCGCTGTCCTAATGGGCAACCCCTTCCCATTCCCAGTCCCAGCACACCTTGGCTCTGTATACCTTCACTTCCTGTCTGTCCCCCTTTTACTTCCTGTGACCTGCCAAGTTGAGGTGAGACCAGGGCTGGGAAAGTGAGGGGGGGTACTGTCCTGCATGGGTCGGCAAACTTAGATGTGAAGGGAGCCAAGTCGCTCCCTCCTCCAGCAGTGACTTTTTTTTTTTTTTTTTTTTTTTTTGTGAGCCAGCGGCCAATCAGAAGAGGCGTTGGAGGTCATTGGCAGGGATTCAGAATGCGCTCTGAGCCACATGAGGCATATACTCAGTGCTTGTTTTCACACATGCTCTGTAGAAACCAGTGCCCAGGACACCAGCTTTCTCAGCAGGGGGTGGAGCTAAATTGCAACAAAGGCTGTCATCTACTTGTAAAATAATACATGCCAAAGAGAGAGACTTGAGTTTACTGTGTTCCTGGCATGTAGGCTAAATGTACAAATGTGATTTATTAGGAGACTTTAGACTTTTTTTTTATTTTTTTTTAATTCCCTGGAGTGTCAATTATAGTTAGATTTGTCATATGTGTTTGCTTCCCTTTATTTTCTCCCTTCTGAATCCTTTTAAAAACATCCACATTGTCTCCAGAAAGTGTTTATATATTTGTGTTGTGTTTTTTTTTTCACTTCTCTTTGACTGAAGGAACATTTCTTAAATCTAAAAATACTGTGCTGAGGGAAATTCAGTGTCCCAGACATCTAAGGACTCAAGCAGTCTAGGTTCAATCACTCTTGAACTGGACGCTGTTAGACAGAAAATAAAATATGTATCGCCTACAGACTCGAACTGTAAAATACATTCCTTTTCTGCTCGAGACCAGCAGACTTCTCTTTTCTTTTGCATCCTAAGCTCACCTTTGAGGTTGGTAACTGGACAAAATGAATCTCTGTGTTACTTCTAGCATTGTGTGTTTTCACTTTTGATGGATGACTGAATACACTTTTTGCAATTTGTGAATATGGATGTCGTTTAAACTAAAACATAATAAAATGTAGTATTTTTTAACAGCGCTGGGTAGACTGGTACCGGTAGCTCATTTAAGAATTTGTTTACTAAAAAAATTTCTGAATTTCTTAAAGGACTTTTTTTACTGCTTACTTTAAAATGGCCCATGGATGCCAATTAGACACATGAGGTCCTAATCAATCAAGGTTTTAATAGTTTAATCCAGTGTTTTTCAACCTTTTTTCTTCAGGGGAACCCTTTGTTGTCATCAGATTTCTGGCGGAACCCCTACAAAAAATTTTTCCTCGCACACCTCAGAGAACTATGCTCGTGAACTGCCGGCTCTGACTGCCAGCTAGCACTGGGAGATGCGCTTCTCCCTAGCCAGCCGGCAGTCAGAGCCAGCAGTTCACGAGCAGCACAGCAGCTACAAGCATGTTGCTGTGGACGCAAGCCCCCTTGAA
>WMED01022854.1:0-11578 GCA_019650415.1 Pipa parva | reverse complement strand
TTTGCCTTCCTCTGGATCAACATTGCAGGAAAATAGGCTGAACTGGATGGACGTGTGTATTTTTTCAGCCTTATAAACTATGCTACTATGTTATGTTACTATGTTACTACAGTCTTAGCTGAATGCTTTTAGAATTCAGTTAAGACAACTCCCTGCTTCCTAAAAAAAATGTCTGTTAACTGGACCTGATAGGTCCACTTTAAGCTTTACATCAGTGGTAATCCTAGCACTGTGTTTCTACAGTTTCTGTTGTTAACATGTCTTCCATGTGGCAGAGATAAAATTAACATTAAAAGTGAACTCAGATCCTGATGATACAGGTACAAAACCTAACCCCTTACTAAGCACAGACATTGTATCATCAGTCAATTCAATACCTGATAGATTATAAATGACAGATGAGGATGTCTGTATAGAGCTGCCATCCATCAGTAAAGTTACTGATACTGGTCACAATTTTATGCAACAGTCAGATAAAAGTTGACAAAAGCGAAAAATATGACATTAGAGTGATCCTACTGTTTTACATCCAAGGGGGGTTATTCAGGAAGCTCCAAAGTGAGGCGCGTAGTGTTCGCCTCACTTCGGAACAAGTGACATGCGCATGCTGATGTCCTGAACGCGGACATCAGCACGCGCATTAAAGGGATTCACCTCCCGGCGAAGAGACTCTTATTGTTCCGAAGTGAGGCGAACACTACGCGCCTCACTTCGGAGCTTCCTGAATAACCCCCCAAATGTTCCAGCAGTTGTGAAGGGATAGCTATGATCTGGATTCCCATTTACTAGCGATCCATAAGTCCCATTTCAATGTTGAAACTGATGAAGCCTTACGTATCTAAGGAATGTTGGTTACTGTATATTAATGTTAGTAATACTCCTTGGTCATCAGCTGGTAACCTTGCCTGCAACTGGAAGGTTAAACTGATTTTTAGTGAAAGAATTTGCCACAGCCGCATAAATAGAAGCTGTATGAATGCCAGAGACTACAATAGCTTATTTAAGCAAAAGACTAAGGGCCTCATTGTCAAAAGTCCAAATAGTCACGTAGAGCTATGAATTCACATCTATTTGTCACTTCCCCATGTTCGCTTATTGAATAAACTCTGGGAAATGGTAAATACGCAACCAATTCAAGCGTCTACGATAGTCGCAAACTTATGGAGCTCTTTGCATCTCTTTGCATGCGCGTGCACAGGTATTTCTGCTTCTGCTATTGACTAAGTGGAGGAGTGGTGTGAATGTGACTAGGGGAACTGCTCTGAATTCACCTGTTTCACTTCACCATTTCAAAGTGGTAAACTGGGGGTTGATGGCAGGGCTCCAGTGTTGCATAAGGCAGCTATTCATTAAAAAGTGAAAATGGCGACTGCGACTAAGTAACAACATGATGTAGGGTCAAATTGACATAGAAATAGATAGAATATTCACAGAATACAGTTAGTGAGACATGGTGAGACTGATGTCACTGCCCTTCACCGTCTTACAGAGCACTCTTGCAGTGCAATCTTAAAGAGCACTTCATACCACTTTATGTGCATGTGCACAGGTACTTAATATCAAAAATGGTATAGCGCCCAATCCTAAGTGAATAAATAAATAATTAAAATAGGTATATAGATAGATAAAAAATCAAACAATTAAAAAGTCCAAAATCCAACCAGTTGCTCAGATTGTGGAATCTTCCTGCACTCAATCCACGGAGGTGCTCTGCCTGAAATCCTCAGAGTAGCAAAGATTTTAGGAATGTCTGTAAACACGAAAAAGGTGGATGCGCTTGTTGATGTTTGAGAGACTTTTTGAATGTCTGATAAGCGCATTATCATTTTAATTTTGTGAGTATATATTATTAAAAATTCTTTTTGGATCTTTAAAGCTGTATTACGCTATGTGCTTTCTTTCTGCATAAATTCTCTGCACTGAAGAGGATGTGACATCTGACATCTTCCATTACATTGAAGGAGGGACTGCGCATAGTTCAGTGCTTTTTCTAAAGCACTGTCTGGTGAGTGCATGTACAAAAGGGGAGAAACAACATCCCCAGCACAGAAAAACCAGCACTGCTACAGTTAATGGTATAAGCACCAATATTAATCATCCATTTTCAGCACTTACAGATTTTAAAAGTGTTTTTAAAAAATAGGCACTGGCAGTATTAGTGTCAAACTCATGGCTAATTTGTTTGATATAATCATCTGTTCACAAAATAAATTTCACATACTTGATTTGGTACAAATTGTTTATTTGCATTTCTTTTCACCATCACGTTTTTTGACCTATACGGTATCACACTAGGGGAGTACCCCTGCTATTGTATTCTTTTTTTTACCAGAGTATCCACCTTTATCGTGTTTATGGAAATTCCTAAAATCTTTGCACAGGTACTTTGCCTATTCAACAGAATTCTCACTTTGATGAATAAGCCCCCAAAACTATTTTAAAAATGAATGGTAGTTAATTTTTCCATAACTTTTCTAATGAGTTAATCATCACCTGGACAAGCTTATAATATATACCTGTATGTTAGGTAGTAGTTTGCATTGAAAAAAATCATTTTTACAAGCGTAGTGCTGCTCCTAGGGAAATGTCCAGATTTTGGTGGTACTGGTTCTTCAAAGGACAATGAACACCAGAAAAAAGAGAGAATTTTATTGGATTGTCCTGACTGGAATTCTTACATTATTTGTAAAGTTTTGTGAAGTTGAATTCCTAAATGTATTAGCTTGTGTTGTCTCTCGCTCTCTCTTCTTGTTGCAGCCATCTTTTTATCTGTTAAGTAAATAAAATCCCACCTAGTCCTGTTCTTTCTAATGGAACACTGAATTATACATGATCACAAAGTGCTCCTGAATGCCCAATGTATAGAAAATGGCTGCAGTCTTTAGAAGAGAGAGAATACAAAGCTATTAAAATCAAAAACAAAACTTTTAAAGAAGAATTTTACTTACTACATAAGAATAATTGCCGTCAATACAAATAGCAATTATTCTGGTGTTACTGGTACTTTAATAACAGCTCCTCCTTGTAGTTTAAATTGAACAGGGTGAGGGGCTAATAGATTAGTCTGATAAAAACGGAAAGACTGCATAACCCTGCAGAATACTGAAAAAGTTATATATCCACGTGTAAATCAATATTAAATGAGCACATTATACATTCATTATATTAATAAAGAGTTCATTTGTACTGTCATTTAGCTATAGAACAGTATGGGCCAATGCTATGAGTATAAGGTTTCACTTCTTGTTTATACCTAGAGGAAGTTTATTATTCTGCTTTCCCTTAATTGCATTCATGCTACTAGCAACAAATCTCAGCAAGATACAGAGGTGTGATACGATTCTATTTACCTGCTGCTCTGGAAACCATACAGCAGTCACACAATTCCTCCCATGTTAGCTGTCTACTAGCCAAGTGAGTAACACAGTTTTGTATAAGCCTTGAGCAGGACTTAACACCATTCTTTCTAAAATATAGAATATTGCCCTATAGTGGGGGCTGCATATACTGTATATACGCTGTGTTTGTACAGCACATTTACCCATTACATGAGCAGAAATTGTGTTCTTTGTTCATAGGGAGGGCGAAGGTGTATGTAGAAATCATTTAAAGTATTAATACCTGTTGAGAACTGTAGTATATGGTAGAACTCCCTTTCAAGAGCTATGGCCCAGTGCACCACATGATGAAGTCATGAGGCTGTCCCAGACTGCTTCTAGACACCTTCTCAGATGTGGCATTTACCCATAACCAGAATAAGACTTGGCAGTGTTGATAGGTGAGATGGAAGTTCTGCAGCACCCACCATTTTATTTTCTCTTTATTCTGTTAAAACCAGTTGAAACTCGTTCCATGGGGGTTATTTTCTAAAGTCTGAATTGTTGCGTAAAGGTGTGAATTTGCCTGCTAAAGACAGTCGCAACAGACTGCTATTGTCACAGTCACGTCTTTATAATGAGAATATTGTCACAGTCGCAGAAATATTGTCGTAGTTGCAACTTTAAAAGTGTCGCAGTCTCGACTTTACAATGGGAAAATTGTCGCAGCTGCGGATTTGCTATGGGAATCCACTGCTTGAGAATTGGACAGTCGAAATCTCACTTTAGAGAATAACCCTCAGTGTTCAAGCTTTAAATCAGTGGTTCTGAAACCCGTCCTCAGGCCTCACCAACCGTGCATGTTAGTAAGATGAGTACTGTGGTATTAATACCATTATTCAACTTGACTAATACAGCTTAAACCATGTGTGTGCAACAGTGCGTGTGAATCTTTTAGAATTTCACATGACTTTAATATTCGTGCTGCTGTGTGGATGTCCACAAAGCACCATTGGGAAGGTTTGAGAACCACTGCTCTGAAGTATTTACTTCTTTCCCCAAAATGACATTTTTACACAAGCCTCAAGAAATTTGTTGATGTTCTTTATTGCATCCGATCTTGTAGACCTCTAGGGTTATTATTAGGTGTTTCAACACAAAAGAAATGCATACCCTAACCTCTGAGCTTGCTAGCAATATGTCCAGGAAAAAACTATTCTATGCCTGACTTCTGTAATGAACTCCTGCCAAGTCCCTTTTCACAAAGCCTCATTTCTGTACCTTGACAGGATGCATCTAAGTGGAGCAGGAAATGAAGCCATGACTTTGGGGAATGACTTAGTCCAGAGGAACTCTGCAAACTATGTATATTCACAAGACTCTATACAACTGCAGCCTAAGGCCTCCAGTGTGTGCACTCTTTGCTGAACGGCCTGTGAAGTGGTGCCAAGGGATATGGCTCAGAAACTTAATTTCCTAAAGCCAGACTACTGAATTCCGGTTCATCAGCCTGCAGTCTAGCAGATTTTCTGTATAGTCCCCATAGGTCTCTCCTGTAAATGATTTCTAGAGAAAACTATCTCTCAGATTAATATACTGCAGTAATGATAGGCTAGCTGTTATTTTTTTACCCTTAAAGGAAAAGTTAATCAAGACATAATAAAGAAATATAAAATAACTTGCAGTGACCCATGACATCTATGTAGCATGTGATGTTGAATATTACAAATAACATGACACAAGACTGGAAGCAGGTAACAGTAGAAGAGACTGCAGTGATTGCAAGAGCTCACAAGGGATGAACTCCTCTAAATAAACATTTTTATGATGTCAGCTGATCATTTACTTGTACAATATTAAAACATTTCTAATCTATAGTTGTTTAGAAAAAATAAGTTTTTCATTATTTTTAAACAGATGTTTTATATTGTAATGTAATATTCCTTCACTACAATTCCCAGGATTCTTCATGCTCCAGTGTCTGTAATACCTATTTACAATCTATTTACGCCTTCTCCATCTTCCACTTCAAGGTGCTGGTTTACTGGTATAGAAAAAGTCCTTGTTAACCCCTAGTGTGCCAAACAGAATTAATGGCTTCTTAGGAATTCTGGAAAAACATTGGGGAAATAAAAATTGTATCAACAATAATTAACATTTTGGGACTTATTCATGAAAGTCTGAACCATCATGTAAAAGTCTGAATTTTTCTCAGTTCACTACTTCTCCATCTTCAGGTATTCAGCAAACTGCACTGTGGCAAATTCATGAGCAATTCATATGCGTACGCACCTTTTTGTAATACATTTGCACATGTGCACACAATTCAGATCATCCAGCTTTGGAGTCTAAGTAGTGAATTCTACAAAGCGTACTGATTTGAATTTGCCAATTTGAGTTTCGCAGGTCAAAGTGAGTAAGTAGGGGGTGATTACAGGGCTCTGGTCTGGCGTATGGCAACTGTTTATTCAAAGGTGACAAGAAGGATTGAGACTATGTGATGGCATTATTAACTAGGGATATGGTAACATAGAAAGGGATGTAATAATCATTTAATACAGTTAGTGGGATGTTGTGTGGATGACGTCATTGCGCATCACTGTGGAATTCGCTTCACTCTGCATCCTATTGACTGAGTATGCCATGTTACTTATTCTCTAAGGGAATCTGCTGCTTAAGGAGTAGTAAATTTGCTACTATTGGAGCATAGTTATGTGAATTCACTTCGATCAAGATTCACTTCGGCCTCATAGTATGAGAGAAATATGGCTTACAAAAAGTTAGCTCTGCAATGGACTCTTACCCCAATGGTCAACAAAGCCACAGAAAGCTAGGTCACTGAGCCAGACAGGCCATCAACCAGCCTAGCAAGCCTAGACATCAGCTTCTTAAGCCACAGCTTTACTAGTTTCTGCATACCTCTCAAGCTGTCAGTTGGGATAGTGGGACAGTGTCATCCTCCCCACCCTGTTAGTGACTCCACTGTGATTTGCTGGGTGCCTGTGGGAAGCCTGGTATTAGATATAGATTGTAAGCCCTACAGGGCAGGGACCTCCAACATCTTGTGTCAACTGCAACCTAGCACTTAAAGTGAAGTATCCTTGTGATATTATGTTTGTATTGTTTAATGCACTTTTCCCATGTCTGTATTGTATTGCTGAACTATACAGTGGTGCGTAAATTTGTGGCCCTTTATAAATAAATAAAATTATACATACATACTGTGCTGGAAGGAGGATGGGACTTAGGACTTGGGGGCTGTGACCCACACAAACAGAAAATGGGACTGTCCCTTGGAATCTTGGATGCTTGGGGGGTTGTGGATTCTGGGTAGGGCTAAACAAGATTGTTACCTGCTGGTGATGCTCTATTTTATTTTAGATTATTGTTTGTGCTATTTAACATAATTGGTCTGGGGAATGCATTTTTCATTATTTACTTTGAGTTCTGATGTACCTTGTCCCAGCACTGATGATGTATTATAGTCTCCTTATATTTGGCAGTACAGAGTTTAGTTTGACTTGTTAAACATTTCTATTTCAAGATGCTGAGTAAAGAAAATAATATTTTTCATGCCATAAGCAATAATTCCACTGCTCACACTGGATGTCTGTGCACTTGGAAAATTCATCAGTGCCACAGCAGAAAATAAATATTTATAAAGGGATTTGTTCTTCATGTGATAAATTATCCTTATCATCTCTTAACAAATGTGTTTTTCCAGTTGGTTTCGCTAGATGCCAGAACAGCTCGATGCAGAAGCAATCAGGGAACTCATACATTTCTCTTCTTTACCACATTTTAAGAGTTGTATGAAATCCTCAAAGCTTTTAGCTCTCTGGGACTCTCTGTACTGTGACTGATATTAATTTCATTTGTCCCAGACTACTTCAGTGCCTTGTGGAAAGCTTATGGTGCAGTACTTATTTTTTTTTTTACCCAGAACACCTCATTCTCATTGATTTAAGTTACTAAACAGAGAAATTATTGGCAACCTGATATTTTTATTATTCCACATTTTATTGTCTGAGCTACTAAGAAATCTCAAGCACCCATAAAGCTTTTTATTTAACATCTTCATGATCATCTATATAAAGGTTACCAAATCAGTTAAAACATTCATGGAGGCTTTTGAGATACAGTAAGCTATTAACAAGGGTGAAATGCGTTTTTTATAACCATTTTTAATTTTTCAGCTAGTCTGGCAACTGTTCACTATAATTAAAATTCATGCTGTGTTTATATTTATAAGTATACTGTTGGCAATATAAGGCCAGATTACTCAGAGATATGAATTTTCCTGCACATCCCATGTACCATGCTTTACCTAGTATATTTCTTGGGGATTCTGATGTCATGCTATGAGAGGGAGACTTGTGTATAGTCCAACCCCCCAGGATTGTCTCAGAGTTCCCCTATAAAAATGGAATATGAAAAGTAGTTTCTTTTTTGGCCCTCCATCAGGAAGGTGGGCAAAACCCTGCAAGCAATGCAGGTTAGAACTAATTATTGGCTCATTTCAGCTATGTGAGACAGGCTTCTGGCAAGCAAGGTTAGATAGGATCCAGGAGAAGCATTCTAGATGCAGCACTCCACAAAAAACAGAAGTAGATAAGATGTCTCCTTTGTAATGCCTGTTGTTATGAATACCACACTGGTAACATCCCATCGACCCTAAGTATTAGCGGAAGCTGATCCTGAAATGTATGTAGCCTTAGTGCTATGTCTTTTAATTGTGCGATATGGAAATAAACACTTTTTCACTGTTTAAGTTACTAGCATCCAGTATTTGTAACTTGGTACACAAAGAGTTAAGTACGTTTATCACAATGGGGAGAAAGAGATCTTCCCCTGAGGATCTTGGGAGTTGTAGGCCACCACTAAGTGTGTGTAAAGATAGAATTGCAAATGCTACCAATTAGGATAGCAGGAAAGCTGCATTACTTTATCAGGAGGTAAAAAGCCACAATCCAAATAGCTATTGTATTCCCTAGTCTGAAACCAAAGATGAAAGGTATAAACTGTTATATTTAGTTACAGTCACAATGCTGCTAGAAATGCAGAAGGGCAGCCAAGTCTATAAATCCTGCAGACAAGGGCGTACATACCAGAGCCAGGGGAGACAGTTGCTACCAACCAGGCCCATGGGATAAATGTATCTGGAGTAGCCCTGGCCCAGTCATTTTCTGCAGTTAGGGTGATGTAGACTTTGTACTGGGGCCTGGACCAATGCACAGGGGTTAGACAAAAAAACTGAAACACCTAGTTTTAGACCACAATAATTTATTAGTATGGTGTAGGACCTCATTTTGCGGCCAATACAGCATCAATTCATCTTGGGAATGACATATACAAGTCCTGCACAGTGGTCAGAGGGATTTTAAACCATTCTTCTTGCAGGATAGTGGCCAGGTCACTACGTGATGCAGGTGGAGGAAAACGTTTCCTGACTTGCTCCTCTAAAACACCCCAAAGTGGCTCAGTAATATTTAGATCTGGTGACTGTGCAGGTCATGGGAGATGTTCAACTTCACTTTCATGTTCATAAAACCATTGTCATCTGATACACGGCACTGCCTTCAGGATAAAATGTTTGAACCATTGGATGCACATGGTCCTCCAGAATGGTTCGGTAGTCCTTGGCAGTGACGCGCCCATCTAGCACAAATATTGGGCCAAGGGAATGCCATGATATGGCAGCCCAAACCATCACTGATCCACCACCATGTTTCACTCTGTGCATGCAACAGTCTGGGTGGTACAATTTGTCTTCTTTTGAACTCTGGTATGTCACACATAATGTTGTGTGCATTGCAATATTTTGAGCAAAACTGTGCTCTTACCCTGCTAATTGAACATTCACACTCTGCTCTTACTGGTGCAATGTGCAATTAATGAAGATTGGCCACCAGTCTGGTCCAGTTCCGGCATCTCCTAATAGACACATGGGAGAGCGCCGCATCATCAAGGGGAGACAGGTTGATGATTAGGAGATGCTGGCACCGGGCTGCACACTGAAAGGAGAAGATCGCAGCTGTGAAGAGTTTCTGCTCCAGGACACCTTAGAGTCGGTGGCACAGATGAAGATGGAATCCTAAACATGGAAGTTCTTCTAAACAGGTAAGATAATTCATTTTAGGGCCAAAATTAAAAATAAAATGCATTTAATAAAAGTTAGTAATTCGTATTTACTAACACATGCATTTTTTTTTCAATTTTGGCCGGAGTGTTCCTTTAAAGGGATTCCAGTCTCGGCGAGGCAACTCTTTTGCTCTCGCCGAGACTGGAATCCCTTTAAAGTGCTCGCTGATGTTTGCGTGCAGGACATCAGCGAGCGCATATCCGTCAGTGCGAAATGAGGCGAAGACTAAGCACCTCACTTCGTACTATCGTGAATTACCACCTTAATTGTTCAGAAGTGCAGATTTCTGCAACTAGACAATAATCTGCAGCATACATAAACGATATGCTTTATACATAAACAAAAACAACTAAGAAAATTTGTTCCACATATCTATTCATTTAAACAGAAATAATTATGTTTTCAAATTTATGGATTATTCCCCTATACTAGAGACAGAAGGCAATGGCAAACAGTGATTGGGTTATGGAAAGATCTAGGCAAATTTGCTGCCATACCTATTATTGTATTTGTTGGTGATTGCCTTGATTTGCAGTGATTTGTGTTTAAATTCAGATCCATTATAAGTGGTAGGATTTCACCACATTATGTAAAAGTATTCATGTTGCTAAATATGTAATGGAAATGACATTAGACGCAGAAGATACAAACATTGAGACTGAAGACACCAATGAAGAAACAGGAGGCACTGAAGTTCTGAGACAATAGGAATCAGAGGTAGAACAAGGACAACATGGAGACAAAGAAAGAACCAGAGAGCCTGCAGTACGCTTTTCAACTTGGTAAACTGACCTTACCACACACTGATTGCAGCACTGACCGGGAGTATCTTATTAGCTAGTAGCTGGCATTGTGAGCCATAAAAAAGGGCAGATCATAAAATGTAGACCACCTCAAAACATAACATTTCCCAACAACATCACAACAAAATGGTGGGGGGACTCCTAGGTTTTGTACTAACTGAACTCAATTACAGTTTTCTTTCTCTTACTGATTAAATATGAGGAGGAGAACAAATAATCTAGAATGCAAATCTTAATTTCATTGGTGCAAACAAAAACTTAACAATGTATGTGTCATTCTTCTGACGGATACTTGACAGAGTCATAATACTGTGAGCTGGTAGCTAAACAATGACATCTTATTCCTAGCAGCTGAGCTAAATTACAGACAGCTGATGTCTTGTTTTGACAATTTCTGTATTGTGACTGGTTTTATCAGGCTCAAAACAAAATCTAGTAAGATTTAGACAACCACACATGCTTAAAAGCAGGCAAATAAGCCAACATATCAAAGGAAATCCATGGGATCCCAAACCTGGTTTTAATTATTCTGCAGCCTGCAACACCTTGCTATTATAAATGAACATATTGAACGTTCTACTGTCTTTACATAAATACAATATTTTATCTAACAAATATCGGCAGATGTTTAATTCACACCATGTTCCCTATGTACTGTCATGCTTTAGGCCACACCACCTGCCGAGATACAGTCCCACAGTTAGTTAATCAACTTCAGCTTATAATAAAAAGCCAGTAAAATACAGCTTAGTTTGCCAAATTACCACCAGTGGTACTGTAGTAGCCCTACATACAGAAGCAATAAGAAATGACTTGGAATCTCCAGTAACAAAGCATGTATATAAAACCCAGGATGGGGATGAAAAAGCAAGAATTTGCACATCAAGAGAAAAAGTCCTAAAATAGACAGGTCAGGGAGACTGAGAATAAAAGAATGAAATAAAAGAACCTAAATGGATATTCATCTTAGCAAGAAGATCCTCAGTAGAATTAAAGTAAGGTTTTACATTTGGTCAGATCCCACAAGATCAAATACTTTTAATACATTTGTATATAATGTAGCAAGCCCCAAGTGTATACAAGCTACTAGCTTTGTGGGCCCCTTGGGAATGATGAAAACTGACATAATCTACAAATGTCCTTGTATGACACTTGGGTAAAAGTAAATGGATTTTCCTCTTGGAACTTTAAAGTAATTGTTTGAAATTGAACTTGTACATGCCAACTCCCTGCTGATTTCCTTCCCCTGCTGCCAACTCCCTCCTGATTAACTTTCCCTGCTGTCCCCCACCCAGCTGATTTCCTTCCAACACTGC
>WMED01022853.1:0-11580 GCA_019650415.1 Pipa parva | reverse complement strand
GCCTTTCCTAATTCGCCACTTGGATCTGTGAAATAAATCTGGCTAGTGTGACGCAGTACGTCTTTCCTAATTCGCCACTTGGATCTGTGAAATAAATCTGGCTAGTGTGACACAGTACGCTTTTCCTAATTCGCCACTTTGATGGATTCCAACAGTTGATGAATAACCTAATTACCTGTGCACACACATGCAAGTGATGAGAACAGCCCTGGAAGTTGGCAACAATCATAGGCGTCCGAATTGTTGGCCAATTTGCCAAATCACAGAGTTTGATAAATACATGGAGATCGGGTAGTGCCGAATGAATGTGAATTTAGACCTTTGCGCGACTGTATGGACTTTTATGAATAAGCCCCAAATTCTCTTTCATGGTCTGGCAGTACATAAGTGGTGTACTCTGTATTTATATTTAAAATGGTTCTCTCTGAAGTGAATTTTTATTATGTCATAGTTAGAGGCAATCCTAGGCAATTTGCCTTTGTTTTTTATTTATGTCTGTGTGATTTTGAAATTATTCAATTCAGTAACCTCCTGGTTACTGAGGATCTGTTAACCTAGCAACCAGGTACTGAGTGATAGTTTAGGGCCTGCATGGAAACATAAGTAATGCAAAAGAACTGGAAATGAAAACTGAAGCAGGACTAATTGAATTTTAGATTCTGAGCGTCAGCAAATCTATCTAAAAAGGTAAAGCAAATCTGGAAGTCAAATAATTAAAAAAAATAAAAAATTTGCAAACTGCATGACAATGCCAGTGTCTACAACATAATAAAATATTTCCAAGGTAAACAACCTCTTTGAAGGCTTCATAAACCATTTTCTAAACACAAGCTTAAGGAAAAACACATATTAAAGGCTGAAAAAGCACGCGCTTTTAATTTTACTCATCAATAAACATCGCTGAATAAGAACAACGATAAGAAGGGGGGAAAAAAAATCATCAATGAACTGGAAAATCTAACAGTATCTTTAAACTCCTGTTATTTGCCTTTGCCCATAATCACAGTTTGGCATTAATTACGCACAAAGCAGTGCGCTTTCTGCCAAGCTGCAATCAATTCCAAATACAACACCAGCGAATGCCAGGCATCTTATTGGTGCTGTATTTGAATAGATGGACTGTGTCACGGATAGAGGGGGGGAAAAGGAACTCTTCCAGATGACACTTTTCTTTATTTTTTACCTTGAGTGAAGAAAGTATGTCATTATTACTGTGCTGGTAAGGCATACTTGTTTATGTAATGAAACAGGTTTTAGCATTAAAATGATTGGAAACCTAGGAAACGGTGTATGACAATCATGTGCGGTCTATACTGATACACTATTTAATGAATAAAGGAAAACATACTGTATTTGTTGTCAGGTTGAGTTATCTTGTATTGATTTTGCCTTGAGTAGACAATAATATTTGAGGGGGAAGTTTATTGTGTGAACAGAATAGTTCAACTCTGCATATAATAATTTCATTTCTTTTGATGCCTTTCTTTACATATATATATGTGTGTGTGTGTGTATGTATATGTATATGTGTGTGTGTGTGTGTGTGTGTGTGTGTGTGTATGTATATATATATATATATATATATATATATATATATATATATATATATTGTATGTATATATAATAAAGGTATCACTGAGTATTGAGATACTTTTTTATTGTGTGTGTATGTATATATATATATGTATCAGTTAATCAAAATAACTCCTCCTCTGCAAAAGTCTTTTGTGGGGTGCTATATACTCAAAACTATAAGAAGACCAGCATAAAACTGTTTATATGTTTATTAATGCATATCTAATGTTTCAATCCTGAAAGTTTCTTAAGCTGGGGTCAAACTAGCTGATTTTTCAGCTGTTTTTTTTTTTTTTTTTTAAATGGGCTCATTATTATCTATGGTGCAAAACACAGTTGTGTGTGGCTTATCCCACAGGAAATAATGGAGACTGTTTTTCAAACTCTGCTGAAAATCGGCTAGTGTGAACCCAGCTTTAAGGATTATGTTGCAGTGCAAAGAATTATCTTACATACCCACAATTCATCTGTGATTTTTAAATTGCTGCCTTCAATACACACTTTTTAACCATTCCCATAAAAATGAAAACGGGTTCATACACATGCGAATAAAAGACTGATCTGTAAGCATTTTGCCCCCTCTTCCCTTAAGAATAACTGCAAGGAGAAACAAACTTTAGTTCTCCTTCAAAGCACTGTGCTTATCAGACTGAACTGATGAGAACAATGGTTTGCTTACAGCCCCATTGCTTATGGGAGCTGTGACCTCCTGCCTGCATTTCTGAAGAGCGATCGGACTGTTTTGTATTAGAATGAAAGTCATCAGTGTTGAAATGGTAGTCTGATTTAATAAATATTATTATATTGTTTTAAGGTAAAATAACATAAAAATAAAATATGAAGTAAGTATTTTTTTTCTCTCCATGTGATTCTAAGGTTGGAGACTGCTGTTTTGACATTGATGCCATAGCATTTAATGAGATGAGCAGGGGAATATATTTTGAAATAAAAATATTGATAGATACTGTAATTACGCTGAAAAAAAAAGTTACTAAAAAGATCCGTTCTGATCTACTTACTTACTGGCAAACAAATAATATTTCATGGGCTCTGATGTTCTCTGTTCTTTCCAGGACATATTTGTGTGCATATGGTGGGCTAGTTTTTTTTTTTTTTATGAACTTGATGAATCAACCATTTAGTGTTGGATATGAAAAGAACATCACTCTTTGTGATATAAGTTTGAAACATTTTCAGTATAAGTTTAAAACATTAGTCTGTGTTTGCTAAAATCTGCAAGCAAAGGGATGGTGTTGAAAATGGCTATCTAAAATGCATGCATGCATGCAAACTGGTGAGAGTGGACTAAAGGACAAGTAACAGTAGGAAAAAAATAAAAAATAGATCCCATAAATATATCCATATTTATAAAAAAATAAATAAATCCCTTGTGGTTTGACATGGCAGTTATTCCTGTATTTTGGTTGTAAAAATGTTATCTTTGAATGTGAATTCTTGATTTCTGTTGCTTTTGTTGTGTTTTTACATTTCCATTATCGCGACCATCTTTTATCTGTTAAGTAAACCATCACCCCCGCTCTGTCTGTTGTTTTTATTATGGAACTGTAAAAAAAATATTTAGGAAGTGCCCTAAAAAGTTCAGTTTTATCAAAGATGGCCGCAACCAGCAAAAAAATAAATAAAAAAATGAGGAATTGAATAACTGCTACAGCAAATAGCAATTTTTGTTTTTATGATATTAGTGGTCTGTAAAGAGAAGTAACCAATTAGAAAATGTTATAGTAAAGTTAGATTTTTTTATGTAGTGGTTTCATTTCTTTGGCATTTTTTTCTGTATAAAAGCTATGCTTTCATGCATCTTTATGGGTTTTAAAAAACAAAGAAACCTGAAATATTTGTTTCTTAAATATATGTAGTTAATAATCCACTTAATGCATAAAGTACATAATATGCGAATTATTTTGAAATAACTTTAGTAGTCATGCTTTATTTTGGTGTTTTGTTATTAATTTGCAGGTGGGAAACTATGGACCTACTTAAGTAAATTTTTAAACAGAGGCGATGAAGGAAGCTTTGATATCCCTCTAGCCAAGAGCTCCCATTCTGATGAAGACCTCCTGAAAAGTTTAGCTCCTTGTTCAAAAACCAGCGTTGACTATGGAGGAAACAGTGACAGAAATTTTCTTTCGGTGCAGCCACTCCAGAGTAGTTTTACATTAAGCTCTCAAGATGACAGTAGCGCCCAAGAAGATGATGGACGGGAAAGTCCCCTAAAGTGGGCTGATTCTGTATCAAGTTCAGATGAGGAATGTACTACAAGCTATCTAACTTTGTGTAAAGAGTATGGTCAGGAGAAGATGGAACCCGACACATTAAGCGAAGAGCCTTTAAATAGACTGGATGAACATGAGGCTTTCCAAAAAGACTTTGATGTTTTACACAAGCCACTTTCCTCAGCTTATAACATTTTGAGCTCTCGGCTGACTTGTGAGGAGCTTACAGTGTCCAAGGAAGAAACTGGACAGGAGGAGATAAAGTCAATATTGATGTCAGATGCTCTGAGAAAATCCAGAGATAGTCCAATGGAATTTTTCAGAATTGATAGCCGGGAAAGTACTAATGAATTTCAGGTAAATGATTTTGAAGAGTCTGGAACTTCTGAGAAATTTTCCCATTTCCAAGATGATAATCATGATATTAATGATGATGGTGTACCTGACACTGAAAATGTACACATTAGCGAGCCAGTTATAATCCCTCATGATACCATGAGTAGAGGATCTAATGACTCTGTGCCTGTTATTTCTTTCAAAGATGCAGCTTTGGAAGATGTTTGTAGCATCGAAGAAGGAAGGCCAGACCTTCTGGTTAACCTGCCTGGAACAGCACAAGTAGATGAAACAGAAATTATTTTGGAAAACAACCTCTTAGAAACTGATATAATGGAGACAAAACTGCTTGAAACTCCTGATGTCCTGCCAATAAATAATAGTTTAGAGCAATTTATGGGTCAGAAACCAAATACTCTAGTGACTGGAGAACACTTATTTTCTCCAGCCAACACTGACAACTTGAAGGAATCTTCTGTATCTGATGATTTCACTTCTTTACAACCAGTGAGTAAATCTGAAACTTTGTCACCAAATCCACCAACATTTTCAACATCTCATTCCACTGAAGGATTCTCCCACGTCTCATACAGTAGATCCCCGGATGTCAACGACTTCTTGGAACCTCTGAAAACACTATCTATGGACTCTTCTAAAGTACCTAAGGAGTTACCTATGAGTCAAATGCAGCTCGAGATCAGAATTGAGGATACAAATGCTAATCTTGATGATAAAAAAGTGCTACGGGAGGAGAAAGAGATCCATAAAATATTCCAGGAACTTGATGCAAAATTATCAGCAGCCTCACACTTTTTCATTCCAGAGACATGCATTCAGAGATGGGCTGCTGAAATAGTTCTGGCTCTTGACGCTCTGCATAAGGAAGGAATTGTGTGTCGCGATTTGAACCCAAACAACATCTTATTGAATGATAGAGGTCAGGAACTTTTGCAAATGCATTTCTTTTTTATTCGCTGTTGCTTCCAATTAACTGAGTAGGCGTTTTATCTTGTAATTAGTATCTTCGTTTCCTGTCTCGAGCTTCATTATCAGTGCTGCAAATTCACCCACTGTAATAGCTTCTAGTACTTAATGATGCCATTATTCTTAATGATACTGTTTTTAGCTAGAAAGAGAGTAATTACAGTTCACTTGTACAGAAAATGGAAGGGAAAAATGTTTTGATTTCTCCTGTCGTTTTGTTTTTAGGACACATTCAGCTAACGTATTTTAGCAGGTGGAGTGAGGTTGAAGATTCGTGTGACAGCGATGCAATAGAGAAAATGTACTGTGCCCCAGGTTAGATCAATCACCTCAAATGTTTCACTTGAAAAGTAGATTAGCAGCTTTCATTTCCTCTTGTAGCTCATGTAACATACTTTTACTGGACGTGTAAGTTAATGCATGGCCTGATATTCACAGTAATTTTTGTTCTGTCATGTCGTGGTAGATGTAGCTTATAATTGAAGCTTTTCTGAACGCTTAATAGACTTTTTGTACATTATGACATGCCATTTGTTGTTAAAGAGTATGAAGGTTCCAGACATTTAGATATGTATAATATGATTGGTTGATTGACATATTGCCCCAAAGAGTGTTCAGTTTCTTGGTTTTTCTTAAAATACATCTGTTTTTTTTCCCATAATGCTAAAGATTCTGAGACTAACATAGTTAGTACGTTATACTTTATAATCCAAGAGTGTCACAAATATAATGCCCTTCAATGGCTAACTTAAAACATCTTGGACATGCAAGCCAGAATGTCCTAATGAATGTATTTATGCACTGTGAAAGATTGTGTATATGATGAGTCCGAACATATTATTTATTGTCTGTACTGTGAAGAATTGTCTATATGATAATGAGTGTGAACATAATATTGTCTCTACTGTGAAGGATTGTGTATAGGATGAGTGTGAACATATTGTCTGTAATATGAAGGACTGTGTATAGAGATAAGGAGTGAACATATTATTGTTTGTACTATGAAGGACTGTTCATATTATAATGAGTCAACATATTGTCTGATATGAAGGATTGTGTATATGATGAGTGAACATATTATTGTCCCTATTGTGAAGGATTTTGTATATGCTAATGAGTGTACACAAGGCATTTTGTCCCAGTGCATTATGTTGTTTATTTAACTGTAAACAAGGAATTACTTTTGGTTGTGAAATTGTCCCCCCAGAACATAAAGCAATAAACTGAATTGTATTATTGTGAACTCAAAGCTGTAAAACAGTAAATGCTGTGTTAATTCTGAGTCACTTCATTTGCCAAGCTGATCCCTACATCAGAAAGTCTTCCCAATAATAATACATTGGCGGGAGCATCTAAAAGTAGATATATTTGCATTCATGGAATAAACAACACTACTGTATTGTGAACCAGAGATTCCAGAGAATCATTGTTGGACCCACTGTATTCTGTGGAAATTCCGTCTGATTTATCTATTTTCACCTCTAGTCTTGTTCCCATTGCTAAAAAATAAGATGTATCAAGAGTCAGTGACCACAATTCTAGTAGCCCCAAAGAGTTTGGTAAATTGGGCTTATTACCGTTACCATCTCCATGCCATTATGTCTGCCTCTCAGACTTGACTTGCTCTCAAACTTGTCTTACTCTCACAAGTTCCAAGCAACCATGAGCATCTTTAAATATCTTGCATCTCACTGCAGTTCCAAATCTGGCAAGCAAGCTGTTTGCCATCCCTGCCCATAGACATTCTGGTCCAGGTCATGAATCAAGTAACAATACAAGTTAATTACTGAACTTGGGTGTTAATGGTCCTTTAAAGGAGAATTAGAGGCAAAACCAAGAGGTCCATGCAAACTCTCTCACTTTATGCTTAAAGGATATGTAAACCCTGTCTATAAAGAAAGCTCAATTTACCTATTGTCAAGCAACAGAATGATTAAGAAACAGTTGTACAGGTCTTATCTGCTCATGTTCAGGATTCTAAACAGGCTTTTTAGAGGGGGAGGGGGGATTCTGACTCTCTGTATAGTGAATGATGTCACTCAGAGGGGTGGGGTTTATCAGCACTATACAGGAAGATTCTGTATACAGGAAGATTCTGTACACAAAATGGGAGGGGAAGCAGAGCTGTTTAAATAGGCAAGAACTACGGATCCCAAAATCATTTTTACATTTTAATGTTTACGTTGGATTTCTATATGTATACATGTCAAATATAAATAATGTTTTTATCCAATATTTTCATACTCTTTAATTGAAACAAAATGCTTTCTTTCTGAATTTCCCTGAAGCCATCCATTTTACTAGCCAATGCCTTGGCCCCTTCTTCCCTGCCGCATTAGCGGCACCCAACAGGGAAAGTTTTCGTTTTTTTTCAGGAGTGCGTTGTAAATGATTCGGCTGAGATATTTGCTGTAGAGCTGTTCAGTCTGTTTGCTTTGATAAATATATTCATGTTAACTTTCCTCTACTGATAACATTTATTGCATAATTCTTATGACCCTAATCCCACACTGCATGCTTTTATTATTAATAACACAAGTGTGAATGTTTTATGCCAAGCATTTCTGACTTCTCTATAGTCGCTGTACTGCTTGACTGATGGCCTCATTTTTTTTCACTTACCATCTGTGCTTATTACTTCAAACTTTGGTTTTGTAATGGGTCCCAATTTTTTTTGAAGTAATCAGTCAAATGCAAACATGATGGATACATTTCAGTATTGTGCAATACACAATATAATTCTTGGACTTGTGCACAAGACTGAAAATGACCAATACTGCTGTCCTCCACGAAAGTACTTGTTATAGTTTTCAAAAGAGCTGTAGCATCTAATGGCACCAAACGGATATGTTTGCCTCGAGAAATATTACGAAGTCTTAGGGTGAAATTTATGAAAGTAGGAAAAACCACTCTGGGTCTTTCCGACTTTACCGAGTGAAATCTCATTTTATTCTCGCAAGATTTTGTTTGAGATAAAGTTTCACAATCCCAAATTTTCTCTGTTTTTCATGGAAAGGTAGCCATGCTACTAATGTAAAGCTTGGCTACCTATCCATGGAAAACAATTCAAAAACTCGAGATTGAGAAACTCGATCTTGAGATCTCAAATGAAATCTCGAGAGAACAAAATGAGATTTCACTCGGTAAAGTCGGCAACACCCAGAGCTGGTCTTTCCGACTTTCATAAATTTCGCCCGAATTCAATTCCGGCTTCCAAAGTCCACTTTCAAACAAGCTTTTGTGCATTATAGCAGCGTTTCCCAAACTTATTTTTCCGTGGCCCGGTTATGTTTGTGCTTATCCTTCGTGTCCCACTTAGTAAGGGACTTCACACACGGCACCGCTCATGAATATTCATGAGCCGGCTACTTCATGACGCAACACGCATTGTACGCCTTAAAACTAGTAAGGCATTGTACGCCTTAAAACTAAGTAGTGGATTCCCTTAGCAAAAATGCGAACACCATCGGATATGGTTTCTTGCGTAGTGTGGTTTTTACAGTTGGCAGCCCTGCCAACCCACTTTGTCACTTTAATTTGGCAAGGTAAAACTGGCACAGTAATTGGACTGGACACAGTAAACCTTGGCGAATTAGCTTCTTCGACAGACTCTGACTTGTGATGAATAGGAGAATTACCTGTGCACGCGCATGCAAAGTGGGGCAAAGAGATCCATAAGTCTGCGACTGATGCCTCTAAATTGGATGTAAATTTGCCACATCATAGGGTTTTATTAATATGGAGATGATGCGAATTAGAACTTTTATGCTACTGTTAAAGTTACTAAATGTCTTCATACAATTTTTCTTCCAAACAAGATGGCAGTGTATATCAGTGGCTGTTAAAGGAGAACTATATGTTTGTTTTCCTAGACTGGTGTTTTTCAACCCTTTCTTTCTGGCAGAACCCCTACAGAAACGGAAATAGTATAATTGCATAGTGTGCGTGCGCACGTGACATCACTGACATTGTAGTCACTACATACTGCGTGCAGGAACGCAGGTTAGCCGGGATACGGTCCTGATCGCTTACATCGGTATTTTTTGACAGTGATTGGGACTGTATACCGGCTAACCTGCGTACCTGCATGCAGTATGTAGTGACTACAATGTCTGTGTTGCCGAACCCCTGGCTTGTCCTTGAGGAACCCCAGTTGAAAATCACTGTCCTAGACAGTGATTCAGAGAAGGGTTGGACAGATTAAATATTTACCAATGGGCTTCTTTGCTTCAGAGCTGCCCCCTGCTTATCGCAATGCCGCTGTTTGTTTCTTCTCCCTGTAGACTGTGATACTATTCACCAGCGGTTATCAACCTGTATATACTGATGACCCCCCGCGATGATATCATGACACCAGTGACATCAACACGTCGCGCGTCAAATGATGACGTTGCGGCCAAACGTCATTGCGCCGTGATGATGCTTATGCACAACGTCATCACGTACGCGTGTCATGTGATGATGTTTGGCTGCTACGTCACATGCAGATGCCCCGATATAAGGGAACCTGCGCTCACTTCCAGATTTACAGCGTGTTCCACGACTCCTGTGAGAGTGTCGTTCGACCCCCAAAGGGATTGCGACCCACAGATTGAGAACCACTGTTCTACACTTTCTGCCTCACTTATTGTCATATGAATTCTTATAATTTATTCAAAGTGCATCTTGGTGCATTGCTTAACCAATTGATTTTACAGCCTATCAATAATTAAATGTTTCCCCCGAGGTATAAAATAGTAAAAATAGCCTCAAAAATAGGGAATAATATTTCAGTGACTGCAGGAGATGGCATGTAAATGACAAGTGACTAGTAGCTAGAAATTCATAAGTACTGAAGCTTATGTATTTGTATAGTTATAGCTTTAGGCTTGTATGAGCAATTATTACAGATTTCTTAAGACTATTTTAGGATCTCTTTGATCCCTGTAAATTTTCCGCAAAAAAAAGTTTGATGATCAGACACCATCATGTGCCATCAAGCCAGTAATCGGAGAAAGTGCTCCAGGGTTGAAGACAGCAGGAAAATTCATGAAGAAGGGGCAAACTTTACGAAGATCTAGTAAGCCATAGAAACGAGTCAGATATTGTCTTTCATATTCCAACTGCTGTTTGGTTGCTATGGGTAACTAGATGTCAGAAAACTTTGGCCCTCTTGATGAATTCCCCTGAACATGTTTCAGTTGTGTTAAATCTCACAGTGGTTTTGGAGTTGTATGACTTGGTAGCAACAGAGGGGGCCACAAGCAAAACATACTCGGGAATATTTCTTAAATTCGATAATGTTAACACTGGTGAATTGTTTTATTTATATATATATATATATATATATATATATATATATATATATATATATATATATATATATATATATATATATATATATATATACAGTGTGTATATATATATATATACTTGGTGATACCTTTTTTTATTTGTACTAACACTTTAGTATGTGTGTATATATATATAAAATAAAGCTGTTAATTGAAATTTTTTCAACAAATTTTGCCCTGCTTTAGGCAGACGTAAGTCCATTATTAGTAGGTCTAGTCTTTAGCCACAGTTGTATGACTTTTCCCGTCAAAAGATAACATCAATATCTGATCTGGAAGAGGAAACTGGTTGAAAATACTGCAGAGTGTGCCCGTTTCAACAGATCGATATTTATCAATCAATTTAGCAATCTTTGGATTTTGGCAATTTCTTTTCGTTCATATATAAATCAGCAGAATCCAAAAGTCTAGTGAATTGTAAATATTCATAGAAAAAAAGCATTGATAAATGGGGAAAGGAATAACTGAGAAAAAGGTCAAAATGATCTTTATAAACATCCCCCTTAGAGTGATGTTAGCTTAAAGGAGACAAGAAAAGAGGCCTAAAATGGAAAAATAATTCATTTATTCCCTGCACTACACACAAGGAAATGTACCAATGGAGGAATTGTTTACTAAGTTCTAATCCATAATCCATATCAATCAATTAGCAGTTAGAATTCACTAGTATAGGCAGCGCTGGACTAGAGTGCTGGGGCACCTCAGGAAATAAGAGGTTGAGGGCCCGCCAGGAAACTAGGTTGGGGGCCCGCCAGGAAACAAAAGGTCAGGGGTCCGCCAGTAAAACTACAGATTGGGGGCCCACAAGGAAAAGAAGAGTGGCATAAAAAAAAAACTGAACGGCTTGCTTTTATGCCACAGAGCAGGTTACAACAATTGTAAGTCTTCAGATATCAGTAACACTATTATCAACAACCCTGTAACATATGTACATTGTTGTGGGGTGACCTTTGACTCTACTCTTTTCTTCTCTAACCACATCTCCACCACTGCTAAAACCTGCCGATTTTTCCTTTGCAACATTGCCAAGATCAGCCCCTTTCTCTCTCACTCCACTGTTAACACCCTCATGCATGCTCTCGTCCTCTCTAGCTCCACTGGTAACACCCTCATGCATG
>WMED01022852.1:0-11581 GCA_019650415.1 Pipa parva | reverse complement strand
CAGTAACAAACTTTATTTAAAGTAGGCTAGCATAAACCTACGTTACATACACTTCATTGAGTTTCAAGTTATTATTAAGCTAGTACTCGGGTCAGGTTGGTACTGTTGGTACTTGGGTCAGGTAAAAAAAATTTAGTCAGCAGCAAATCTATTTTGGACTCATAATACCAAATTTTATCAAAATCGGCTGAATTTTATGTAAGATATGATTAAAAATGTTTTGGTGTGTTTTTTTAAGACTCACAGTGTATATATATATATATATATATATATATATATATATATATATATATGATAAATATCAAAGAGTAAGAAATATACTATATTTTTATACTGTGTATCAAGATACAGAAGTAACCACTAAAGTGCAAAAGGACTAAAAATATCCCCCTTAGGCTAGGTTCACACTAGTGTTATACGCCGCACATAAATACGTTAACACATTAAAAAAAAGCAGCAGTGCAAGTCTCTATGTAACTTACCTTGTTCCGGGCCACACACACTTGACGTTGCATTCTGGCCAGTGTATGTATGCTGCACATAGAATGTTGCCAGATAAGAGGAGCTTCGAACACTGAGGAAGCCTTCACACTGTATTGGGTAAGTACAATGGAAAAGTGCAGCTAGAAAATATGCTGGACTGAAATATGCCAACGTATTTTCTAGACATGCTTTTCTAAAAGCGCAGCGCATATATTCGCTGTGTGAACCTAGCCTAAATCTCCAAAGATTATCCAGCTAATCTGTGATAATCTCAGTATACCAGTGTGGAGGAGAGAGGAGGAAGTAGAAATGACTCGGCAGTGAGCAGATGCATGTTTGAATTTCACTTAATTGCTACTGTAAGTCAAATAGAAAAGTGTTATAAACACAGGATTTACCCAGAGGTGTAACTCCAAGTGGGAAAATATGAGCTCATACACGAGGGTGTTAATTGTGGCCTGAGAGAGAAAGGGATGATTTTTGGCCATGTTACAGATGAAAAATTGATCATTTTTAACAGTGTTAGCAATGTGCTTAGAGGAAGGTGGAGTCAAATATTAATGCAAGACAACTTGCAGATATAACAGAGTTAATGATCACATGTTTAGGTGGAAAAATAATCAATTCTGCTTTAGCAAGATGACTTTCGCCATCACATTTGAGGTGTAAGTGCAGAATGTACAGGAGTGGACCAAGGTCAGAGCCTTAAGGTGCCCTAGCCTAAGTGGAACAGGGAAAGAAGTATCATTAGCTTGGGAGACAAAAAAGAAGGGATTAGAAAGGTTAAAGGAAAGCTAAGATGTAATTTAATTAAGGACACCAAGATTGGAGAATCTGAATAAGAAGCAAGTATTCAAAAGTATTAAATGCAGATGATAGGTCCAAGAGTATAAGGATAGAAAAGTGACCTTTGGGTTTGGCAACCAAGAGATCATCTGCATGTTTACACAGTGCTGTCTCCATAGACTGCCCTGGTCAAATTCCAGATTGCCAAGAGATCAGAATATGGTGGGCATGTAGATAGTAAGGTAGGTGCAGACCGGATATTGAGAAACTTTTGTATTATGCTTTAATACAGCGGTCGGAAACTCATTGCTCTCGAGCCAGATGTGGCTCTTTTGATGGCTGCACCTGGCTCTTTGACTGTAACGAGTGTAGCTCATATGGAAGCACAGCTCATTACAGTCTGCTGGCTAATCGCAAAGCTTTCTCAGCGCTTCCAGGTTGCTAGCCAATCCGGAACCATTGGCACCACCGCGCTTCCTGGTTGCTAGCCAATCTGGAGTCGCTGATGTCACCTATGTGACGTCAAATATGACATCAGCGGCTCCAGATTAGAAAGGACTGAGCAGAGCCACACTTATATGGCTCTCTCAGCCGAAAAAGTTGCCGACCCCTACTTTAATATGAGATCTGCTCATTGATTTGGATGTGTCAGTTGCACTTTGACATTTAACCACTAGATGGCTCTAAAATACTTTATGCTGTGCTTTACTTTATTACAAATGTTATTTAGCATTACAAAAGCTGGGAAGGGTTAAACTTTAGCAGACTACGCTGGCGATGGTAAATGGTTCACTTGTGTTGCTTGTGGCACCCTTACCTTGAAAAGTAATCAGTAGATCTAATGTCGATTTGCTCTGTTTTAGGGCCTCCAAATCCTTAAGCAAGACCACTAAAGATCATGGACATGATATGTTTATAATGCATTCATCCTGTGGTTTGAGTTTACTGTATTTTTCAATTTAACCAGAGAGAGAGAATGCCAGCCCCTATTAATGGGGGGGGGGGGGAACTTGTTTCAGTATCATAAAGTCACAGGCAGCAGTTAAGGGTGATATAAAGTATTTTAATAATACTGGTCACTATTTTATTCTTTAGCAGGAATATTTGTTTACACATATAGTAAATTTATAGTAGTTGAGATACACTATGCTTGATCTCCCCTCTTGAACTCTCTGGTTCTGGTATTTTTCTCTACACCCCTAGCAGTTAATTTCTGATATGGGTACATGCCTAACCTCAGTAGGTACTAGACAGCCAGGCCTGGAAAATATCTAGAGGTATAACATATGTTATAAGCCAATACACTTGTGAAGTGGAACAGGAGACAAATACATTAATGCACTCACAAAAATGTTAATTCACTGATAATGAAGACCCACATCTGTATTTCCTATGACACATGGGAGAGCGTGCACGTGATTAATGTGTCCTCCCTGGATGACGTGCATGTTCTCCCATGTGACATAGGAAATGCCGACGCGGGTCTTCATTATCAGCATGGCTGGAGAGGACTGCACATCTTAGAGGGATCGGGTGAATTGGGATGCCATAGAGTCGCCGGCAGAGACTGAAGATGGAGTCTGCAACACGGAATTGCTGTACAGGTAAGAAATTTTTTTTTTTTTTTGAAATTGATAATAAATTTCATTTAATAAAAGTTAGTAATTAACTTAAATTATTTTTATTTTTACCCAAACTGTTCCCTTTTAAGTGAGGAATTTGAATGACAGGCTTGATAATTCTGAGTAACCAATCAGAATCCTGCAGGTGTGCAACTAGAGTTACCGCCCACCTGCTCAGGTCTGACTCTTTTTCTGAATTCTCAGTCCTTTTGTTTAAATCATAGAGGTTACACCCTTATCAAGTGAAGAGGAAGGAGGAAAGAGTAGAAAGTCTTCTGTCAGAATGTAGCCCTTAATTAAAAAATCACAGAAATCAAGCAAATTATTTATATTGAAAAATAATTCATTTATCATTGGCAATTAAATTGCAAATGAACTTTGGAGACTGGAACATTCCTTTAAGTTTTTACTCTTTATGAGATCATCACATGGTAAATGCCTGGGATGGAACTGTTCTCACTGGCCCAACTGCTCATTGGTGCCTGCAAATTTTCCCTCTTAAAATTGTACACATCTAAACAGCATGATGGTAACTATCTTGCTTGTCAGTCTATCGCTAATGACATCCATGCTCACCAAGTAGGGGTTATTTATAAAAATAAAAAAAAGCTTTTTGATGAGTTCATGCTAAGAAAAAAGCCATTTTTTAAAATCGATTTTACAATTTTCACCTATTTAAAAGACTGTTGAAAGCAGATTTCATCAACCAAAAGTGTTTACCGGCCTCAGGCTGCCATAAACCGTTATTCCCTGTGGATTGGTCCTGTCACTTCACCACAGAGTCTCAAAGTATGCTGCTTTCAACGGATTGAACTGATTTGACTTTTTTTTTTTTAATGCAATTTTTTTTTCACCCCCCCCCCCTCCCCCCTCCTTATAAGTCAGCAGAATTTAAAAGTACGGCGAAGTGGAAATTAGCAGTGAAACATGCCTAATTATTTCTGTAATAAAAAAAAAACCATTGCTATCATCATGTGCAATTATACTAATCTCATACTAATGTATTGTTAAATTATTCAGCACAGCGTAACAGAGTAAAATAGTGACAAATCTGAATATTTCAATACTGCATATAGAATACAAAGATTAGTTTAGTGCTGAAAAAAGCTGGTCTCAACGAGACCAAAAGAGTTGCCTCGCCAAGACTGGTAATATCTTTAAAGCGCTCGCGGGACATCAGCGAGCGCATAACAGTCAGTGCGAAGTGAGCCGAAGGATTCGGAGCTCACTTCGCACAATGGTGAATTCCCCCCCTTAATGAGTGGGTAAAAACATCAGCATCACAGAAAGTTGGAAAACTGCCCTTTAAAGTGCCCACATTAAATAATATGTAATTTATGTCTACTGATTCACTGAGATTTACGCATTTTATGTATGTCTGGAAAGTTTTAATTTTTTTTCCCCCCAGTATCATTTTATATAACGAAGGTCTGAGATTCTATGTTTCAAATAATGTGGTTAACCTCATTTCATGCCGTTTGCATCTACACAGGATGCCAGCTTCACAAAATACCTTTTGTACCCAAGGTGTTTGCACGAAAAGCTTTCTTGATCTGAAGTATATTTCTGTGTAGACTTCATTTTATTACTGGATTTTAGAAATCCCCTTGTTTAATTTCATGACACTGTTGATGAATAATTTCACTTATCCTTACATAATAAGCAAAGGGTGAGTAACATAAAATATTACAAAAATTGAACCAACCTGGTGCTCCAGTTATATGTTGAGATGGTGCAGCTGTTTTCACTAGCCCAATGTAGACAGGCGGTCCATTAATTAGCGTTAGTTTATAATGTATGCTGTGATACATTATGTTCATCCCAGTTTGTTAAATAATTGAAGCCGATTGTCCTCAATCCCATCAAGGGTGAAATTGAATGAATTTGGAAAAGCTCGATTTCGCTTTTCCGAGTTTATTCTGAGAATATCTTGGCTGTTTGTGTGGTATAAAAATCACTCGATATTTTCGATCGATATTTCCCGACTGAAACTTTTCGATCGTATTTTTTCAATTGAATTTTTCTATGTAAAAAAAATAGCCATACTATGAAAAATCGAGATCGAAAAACTCAATTGAAAGTTGCTGTCGGTAAATATCAATTGAAAGAAAATCTTGCGATATTTACCGTGAGAGACTTCCGACTTCCCGTGGGAATAAACTCTGAAAAGCCCGATTTCACTTTTCCGAGTTTATTAAATTTCGCCCTCGTTTAGCCCTAACTAGTGTGAACCGAGCCTTAGATTGACAGCTGAACAGCTGATAAGGAAGTAGGTAAAGAGAGTGAAGAATACTGGTAAGAAAGAAAATGAGTAAATAATGTATAATACAAAACAACATTTATAGTGACAAATAGACAGGGAAATATTTGTCGGTAACTGAACTGTTACTTTAAATTTAAATATCTGGTTCCCTTAGATTGCTCTTGCCCATACATGTTATCCCCAGTAGCTGAAATGTGTATTTTTCTTTTAGAAGTCAAACTGGCTCTAAACATATGCAGTTGCTAACTGTGCTGTAGACACAGATTGAACACACAATTGTCCAGTAGGGTTTGCCTCACATCTTCAGGTACATTACAGTGGGGTTGACTTCCCATCTCGAGATATGATATTGAAAGAACATCTGTTTTGTGGATCCTCCCATTCCTGTTTTATGCCCACCCCCAGACTGACCTTTAATGAGTCTCTGTCCAAGAATATATTTAGTGATTTCTACTGATGCCAGTGGACATGTGCACACACGTCTAACCCAGTCTAAAGGGCCAAAACTCTACAAACTCTAGCATAGGGGTGGGCAAATTACGGCCCGCGGACAACTTTGGCTCAGCTCCTCTGCCCACGGATGACAGGGCTGGGCTGTGGTAGAGGCAGCCGTGCTCGCCCCTCTCATCCCTATCCTGTCTTCTTAGCGCTACAGTGTTCCTCTCACAGGAAGTTGAACGCACAGTGGGGGAGGGGTGTGTTGGGGGGGGCAGTCTGACCCTCTAAAGCAGTGGTTCTCAACCTGTGGGTCGCGACCCCGGCGGGGGTCGTGAGGCCATCCCACTGGGGTCGAGAACCGTTCCGGCACTCGGAAGAGCCCGCAGGAACCCTTCTTATAAGGGTTCCTGCGGGGTGACGTCGGCCGAAAACGTCACTACGTGACGCGCGTAAGTGATGACGTTCGGCCGTAACGTCATCACGCGGGGTTGCGGTCTCATAAAGGTTGAGAACCGCTGCTCTAAAGCCATTCCTATTTCTCATGTGGCCCCCCATGGAAAAATTAATTGCCCACCCTTGCTCTAGCACCTTCCTAGTATAAGAAATCTGCTTTATCGCTGTGGAGTCAATGTCCTCGTGATGTAAGGGTCATTTTCAAGGTGAGGCTACGCAATGTAATTCACTTGCTTTACTTTCCTTATACAAATGTAGTAAAGTTTAGCCGTCGGTGGAATTTAAGAAGAATCATTCACTGCACAGTCTACTCTGGCGCGCTGTTATGTGATAAACCGTAAGCCGGAGCCTCACTGTGTACTTTCTCAAACGAGGTGTTGTTAATAGGTTGCTGAGCGACGGCATAGCGACCGCACTAACAGTTACAAATAATTTAGCCGGAGGGGAAAAAACATAACCATATAATGTATTGTTTTGTCACAATGTTATTCTGTTCAGTAAAACTCCACTCTCTATTCACATTGTTCGGCTGCTGTGTCCCTTTTTATGGAATTTCTCTCAAGCATTCCCTTCAATCTTCCCTCCTTCCAACAATCCCTCCAGTTCTCTCCCCTCGGCTCTAGAACTCATCCCTGCAGCACAAGGCTGATCCGTCACCCTCCCACTTCAGATCCCTGCAGCACAAGGCTGATCCGTCACCCTCCCACCTCAGATCCCTGCAGCACAAGGCTGATCCGTCACCCTCCCACCTCAGGCTAACAGTGATTGCATTGTGGGAACATGACAGGGTGGAATTTTAGACAGGATTATTAGGGGATTAGAATTAAGTATTCTGTCATTTTAAGCTTCAATAACTAGGATCTCCTTGGTAGAAATGCTTATTTTCTTTTTAATCTAGTGTAAATACCCCAAAAATGAATATTTCATACAATCTGAATTCAGTTTATTTGCAACTGCATTTAGGTCTTTTTTTCACTATGTATTAAATGCTCAGCCAATCGGAATTAAGAAGGTGGTACGCAGGTGACATTAATGATTAATGCTTGTTCCCTTCTGCTCTATTGGTCGGTATGTGCAAGTTGTACTGAACATGAGGAAGCTATGACTGTACTGAGTTGCTATGGTTCAGTCAGTGGTGGCATTGTGGCGAGCCATAAAAGCAGCAATAAAAGGGGGTAATCCCTTTTTACTTTACTTCCCCTTGATTCCACTGGTGCATTTTGGTGATATCATATCTCTTCCATTTAGTAACAACTCACAGCTGTCACTGTCACCACTGGCGAACAGACGCACAGTAGAGAGCTATTAAGATCTAAACCACTGGTTCTCAACCTCTTTTTTGCCGCGACCCTTTATCCGTGACAATTTTAAAGTTGCGACTGTGACAATATTCCCATATACAGTATAATTATATGGGAATATTGTCGCAGTCACAACTTTACTATAGAAATTATTGTCGCGACTTTACTATAGAAATTATTGTCGCGGTTCCAACTTTAAGTTTGGGTTCACACGAGCGTATGATGCAAAGCGCATAATACACTCGTGTGAAGAAAAAAAAAATACGCCAAGTGTATTTTTCAATTGTATTTACCAGCGACAGTGTGAACACTCCCTCGGCATTCACATCACTTCCTGCGTGTCATATATTTTGGGCACGGTGTATATATGCTGTATGCTGGCCAAAATGCGACACACAGCATTCCGGACCCAGCGTATGCGTCTCATATGCTCGTGTGTCCAGAACTAGGTATGTATCGTCGGCTTTCATTAAGCTGTATTTTTTTTCTTTTACGCGAGCGTATGATGCGCTGCGCATCATACGCTCGTGTGAATCCAGCCTAAAACTGTATCAAAAATCTGTGACTATCCAGAGGGGTGTTAGGCAACCCCTGGCAAATTGTCATTCAACCCCAAAGGGGGTCGCGACCCCCAGGTTGAGAACCACTGACCTAAACAGAGATTCATGCACTCAATATTTAAAGTTCCAGTTCTCATATGTCCATCAGTTGAGCTGCAAAGAGGACCTCAGCCCATCCCTTTTATTGTAATAACAGAAAGACATTTATCTAGGTTCACAGTTGTGGTCACAGTATTTCTCAGACTAACTGACCTGTGTTAAAAAGGAACCTAGAGGTCAGATTTCCTGACAAACAGAGAAGCTAATTGCTTATGTAATTACAGTGAAAAGCTCCCTTAAAAAACACGCCTCAAATTTCTATGTAGTTATTACCATCTTACCACATGATGCATTCTTTGCAAAATCACTCATAAAGGCTTAGTAAATGTCTGCGCTAAAAATATCACATAAACTGAAAGAAGAGGAATATAATGTGATCCCAAGAATAGTGTCACTTGTGGAACCAAATGAGGTCAGAAAGCACTGATCTGTTTTATAATCATTCTGACCAGGATTCTGAAATTAGCCAGCAGCTTGCAGTTGTCCAGTTGCATTCTAAGATTGTGCACCTGCCAGTAGCTGACGCACGTTAAATGATTTGCACATGTAAAGAAGAACTAAAGTATCCTAATAATTCACTTTTCCAAGTCTTTTTTTGACTAACCAGATAAGTGATTGTATTGAGAATGATCCACTGATGGTTGAATTCTTCTGTATATATTAAATGCTAAAAACTGCATGTGTATGCAGTCATCGTCAGACCACTTTCCACAGTGATGACTTCATCTGTGTGCTGTTTAAAGTTGGACGGAAATAGGGTGGAGTAGGAGACTTGCAGCACAGGTATTACTGCGGTCTTGGCGCAAGCTATTCCCAGGGTGCGTAATCTAAAAAGGACCCCGGTCTTCACCTTTGACCCCCAGAAGGAGGTATGGGCTTTGCTGCCAAGGACTTCCAGGTCGTGGTCCCTGAGAATAGCTGACCGCAGATAGAGGGAGGAGACAAGCGAGTGCAGGATATAATATAGAGAACCAGCAGACAAGAAATATAAGGGGGTTTACTGTAAACAGGAAACCTGGCGGAGTTTAATGAACTAGAGCAGGGACACAAACAAACTGTAAACTAAGTTCTATAATCGGGCGCAGCAGTCACAGAAAAGCTCCAATAAATAGTATTGGAGCTGATCATGTGATCGTGCCGAGCCAAAGGCGCGCGTCCACAATGTATCCGCATCATGTGCGCACACACCTGTGACGCCAGCGCCCAAGCAGCTCAGAGTTGCCAACACCGTCATGAGATTACTTAGTAACTGATAATTGAGGGACTTATTCACAGAAAGCAAATTGTGTCGTAAAGGTATGAAATCACATTTATTTTAGCTAACTCTGTGTTGTGGCAATATTGAGACCAACTCGACAACTTCTGACAGTAGCTGACATTCAGAAAACTTTGCGTGTGCTTGCACATGTAATTAGTCTATTCCTCAACCATCGAAGACTGTCACAGTAGTGAATTTAAGAAGATTTATTGTGTTGCAGTTTTGTTTTGGTAGACTGAAGTGGCAAATTAGTGAGCTGGTGGCTGTTCGACTGACTACGTCACACTATGCAAGAAACGGCTACTGACACTTGCATCTTCGTTATGCGAATCCACTGCTAAGCGAATGAGTAAAGCAGTGGTCTGCAAACTGCCGCACGCAAGCCATATGCGGCTCTTCAGCTGCATTGTTGTGGCTCTGAGTGAATCTCCCTAACCCCGCCCATGACCTCCAACGCTTCTTCTGATAGGACGTGTGCGAGAGTAAAATGGCTCCCTCCCATTCAAAGATTGCTGACCCCTGGAGTAGAGAATTGGGAGCGTAGCAACTGAAGTGATGAGAATTCAGTTATACAATCAAATTCTCACTTTGATGAATAAGTCCAAGCGTCCCTTGGCTAAATTTCCTGTATACTGTATTTGCACTGTATACTGCTTACATTCTAACCTCTGCTCAGCAACTGCCCACCCCCCCCTCAGTCCATCCAGCTCCCTTTTTATAATAGTAATAATTATTGGTATGCAGCTGTCGCACACCCTAGCAAGTTCCATTGCCATCACTTGCAGCTGCTAGCCTGAATCAAAGCTGCAGTCCTTACTGCGCTCAAAACAGGAGTCGTTGCATCACACTAAGGCTGGGCTCACACGAGCACATCATACACTCATGTTAAAAAAAAAATAAAAAATACGCCGAGCGTATTTTTCAATTGTATTTACCAGCGACAGTGTGAACACTCCCTCGGCGTTCACATAACTTCCTGTGTGTCGCATTTTGGGTGCGGCGTATACAAGTGTTCCGGACCCAGCGTATGCGTCTCCTGCGCTCACGTGTCTGGGACTAGGAATGTTTCGGCTGCTTTCATTAAGCCGTATATATATATTTTTTTTATACGCAGCGCATGATACGCAGTGCACGATACGCAGCGCACGATACGCTCGTGTGAACCCAGCCTAAATTGGCATTAGATAATGAAAGGCTGATTAAGGCTAATGACATGTGGATTGCTTGTTATGTATCTATCTCACTGACACACACACTATAATACACAGACACACACTATAATACACACACCACGTGACCAGGCTGGCTGAACACGTGCAGGAAGGAAGCGATCGCTGCCGAAACAAAAGCAATTGTAGGAAGGGGGAGGGGGTGGGCAGGAAAATAAATCGCTTAATGACCAGGGACATGTCAGCTTCATAGTGACTCCCAGACACAGTGTGAGGCCGCAGGGCTGTAAGCTTGTAGCTGTACACACCGGGAAGCCGTAAAGCAAGCCTAAAGTGCAGATCTTTAGTGATCACGGTTTCAGTCGCACCTCCCCAGGCAGCGTTGAGATCTTCCCCATCCCCCCAACCCACTCCCTCCTTTTTTTTTTTACGTCCAAATGATGCTGCTTTCTGACACTTCCCGTCCTGCTGATAAGAAAACTTTCCTGTCCATCCTTTCCCCGAGCATCTCATTCCCGATCACTGCAGGTAAATCCTCCTCACATCATCCGGCGACTTTGTAGCACATTCATAGGGTTTGGTTTTTAAATTGATGCACTGGTCACGTGACTGCTTAAGGGGAAACAAACTGAAACAATGTTTCTCTCTATATACAGTATATATGCGGATGCATTGTGTTATGTAACTGCTGATCTCCTCTCTTGCTGCATCATTTTATTAGATAAGTAAATAAATCTTAAGGGCTTTGCCTTCATTTCCAGCTTGGTCCCAAAAATGTAATGAATTGGGGGTGTTTATAGAGAGAGAGAGAGAGAGAGAGCTGATGTTTATTCACACTAGAAATGATTATAAACCCAGTGCTTACATTGTGATTTTTCACAGTCAGTCTTTCCTGGCTGAGCTCGCCTTGTCTGTATCCACAGATGAAGAACAGATGATGAGATACATTGTGTGTATATATCAGTGCTTTTTTTGTCAAAAAATATTTGCCGGTACACATTTCGATAGTATCGACTATAGATGAAATCGGCATGATTTTCCAGTTAATCGGTGCTCCTCGATGATTCGATAATTTCTGGGAGTAATCGCCATCGAGTGTTTCCGTGTCAGCTTTCACTGCATTCGGGAGAGAGAGTTGCTGGGAGGCTC